>JAHLJS010000002.1:84001715-84266445 GCA_038502445.1 Eremochloa ophiuroides
GGAGAGATGGCGAGAGTAGCTTGTACCCACGTGGCCGGTGTGCCTGGATAAGAGTGGAGTACTGTGCTCTCGGGTGGCGCAGGACCGGTTCCGGGATAGCAAAGCCGTGACGACGGGTTGGTATATGTATGCCGGCGTGCTGCATATGCAGTGTGGTTAGAATCCCCAGCTGGGTACTTTCTGGATTCGAATCGACGTGCTCCTCGGTTATGGAGACTTGATCCTCACACTCTACACCGAAAAGTGGTTCTCAACTAGATTATCTGAATGAATAAAGTAATTGAAAGAATGATGATACATGAGTCTGAATATTGGAGCTATAAATATGATTATAATAATGACAAAATAAAATATGGAACATGATAGATTGCTTTTCTGCAAACTCCTCATCCTCTGCTAGCCTTACCCATAGCCTTGCATTCCTGAGCCTCATTTTACACCCTTAGTCGGGTAAGTCTTGCGGAGTACCCCAAGTACTCAGGGTTTGTTAACCCCGTTGCAGGAGGACCGCAGTCGGAGATCTGTCTTGCTCCATGTTGCGTGACCGTGGTCGAAGAAGATAGCGGCGATGAGTGAAGTGGAACCCGTGGGCAGGGTTCGAGTTATCTTATCTAGTATTGTGTAACTATTCCACTGCTACTGTTATGTCCTCTGGTCTGTAATAACTATATTTGAATCCTATTTGAACAACCGGTTTGTAATCTAAATGTTATGTAATCTTCCGCACTGTTACTCTGATGTATTTTATTACGAAACGTTGTAATCCTGTGATGATTCTGCAATGGTGATCCTGTCGGAGAAAAGGGCGCTAATGTAGCCCGACAGACCTGTCTAGATCATTTGGGACACGGGCCCGGCTGTCAGAAGTCGTTAGTGACAATGACAGGTGCCAGTGGGCCAGGTGATTTAGCCGGTTCTGTTACACCGGCTAAGTGACGGCAATCACCAAGAGTAACAAGAATTACTCCGTCACTAAGCCACCAAGTGCACTAGGATGCAAGATGATGATCACTACACTTGAATCACTCTCTCTCAATCAAAATCTTGAGTTGAATCAAAGGGAGAGAGTTGGAGGGAGTGTGCTAGGCTCACAAGAAGCTTAGGAAGATCAAAATGCGCAAGAGACCAGCCCCAAGCCAGCCACACTCCTATTTATAAGCACCTTCAAATTTCCAACCGTTATGTGCTGAAATCGGGCACACCGGACGCTCTTCAGTTCACACCAGACACGTCCGGTGGTTGTTCGGTGTATCGCCTGCTGACACGTGTACTAGCCATTTGAATTTCTTCACTGCGCGCGCTCGCACCGGACGCGGAGCAGTCACACCGGACGCTCCGACGCCTGTGTCCGGTGCAACAACAGAGAGCATCCAGAGAGCTCAAATTGGCACCGGACGCGTCCGCTGTTAGGTCACCGGACGCTCCAGCGTCTGGTGCACTCACCGAGTCAGTTTCTGAACTTCATCACCGGACGCACGAAACAAGTCACCGAACGCGCTGAAGTTACTATTCTAGCATCCGGTGCTTACACAAAGAGGTTTCAGGGAGGTCAAATGCACACCGGACGCAGCCAGCGTCCGGTGCTCCTCTGAGAGCTGTTTTCACTCTCTCTTCAACTACCTTGCTTCTAAATGCTAACAACTAAGTGTTTCACACTTTTAGTCATGTATGTTAGCAAGTTTTAAGCGCAATTGCAAGGCGGAGTTAGTCACTCTAGCTTGGATCAAGTGTATGCAACTAATATGCACCTAGAGCACTTGCCGACCGGGTTCACGAAATTATTCTCCTCTTAATAGTCCGGCCAACTATCCTAAATGTGATCACACTCACTAAGTGCTTTGATCACTAAACCAAAGAGCCCTAACTTATACCTTTGCCTCTAGCTCTTTGATCCTTTGTTTTTTCTCTTTTTCTTCACTTGATCTCCACTTCTTAGCTCATGTCCATTTCCTCCACACCACTAACCTCTTTTAGGCTACACACACTTAGCACTTAGGTTAATAGTTAGGTTTCATCAATTTTCAAAACCAAACTAGGGACTTTCACCAGCCCCGGGCGACCGCCGGCGCGCGGCGCGGCACGAACGGCCACGTGCACCGAGAGGAGTAGGGGCCGGTTACTGTATACCCCCTAGGCCCTAACCCATTTTGTGCAATTACTTTTTATTTTGTGCACCAACTTGAAAAATATCCTTAATAAGAGTTATAGCAAATTTAATTCTGAACAACTTTGGTTTTTAAACCAAATTCAAATTTTGAATGGATTTTGAATAATTCAAAAGGGGGTAAATAGGGATTTTGAAATTCAATTCTAATCCAGTCAAATTCTTAAGATTTCCCTCAAGAAGTTAAAAATATCCAAAAATAAAAGTTGTTCTACTTGAAAAGCCTTACAACTTTTATTAAAGGAGTTTTGTTAGATTCTTAATAATTTTCGAAATGACATTTCAAATTTGAATCCTTAAACACCAATTTGAGTTTTATTTGAAATTCCATTCAATCAACCTGAAAATCCCCAAATACAAAAGTTGTTCAATTTGAAAAGCTTTACAACTTTCATTAAAGGTGTTTGGTCAAATTTTTGATAGTTTTTGAATTTACATTTCAAATCTACATATTCAAACGTAGGGTAGGGTTTTATTTGAAATTTTATTTAATAACTTTAAAATTACCCAAAATAGAAGTTGCTCCAATTTTAAATCTTTACAACTTTTGTTTAAGACCCAACACTTAAATCCTTTTAGTTTTTAAATTAGGGTTTAGGGTCTGTTTTAGGGTTTATAAATGATTTTTTTTTATTTTTCAATTTATTTTAATCCCATATACATACACAAGCATTAGCATAGCAAGATCACTCTAGGGTACCTATGCACAATCATATGTAAGAATAAAATTTGTTTTAATTGTTGCACACTAACAGGATTGAATGTGGGATGATTTGCATACAATCATGATGGCATGGCAGGTTTTAGTTACAGTAACACCAGGGGTGTTACAGCTGCCTCACTGGGGGCGGCGTGATGGGGGTGCCTTAGTGATGGGGGCGCTGGTGCAGGTGCAAAGACAGATGCGACAAGCTGCGATGTGAGCTGGGGGCTGGGGCGCGCGGATTGGGGCACTGGGGTCGGGCCGGGCACTGTGTTCGATAGGAGTGAGGCAGGGCTGATGACCGACGTGACTGGTGCGGGCGGACGTCCGGACCTATGCGAGGCGTCGAACGTCTGGGCGCTAGTATGTCAAAAAAAATTATGCAAAATGTCCCTTCAATTTTGTATCTCTTATGTTAATTTAATATTATGTCCTGAATCTTGGCCTAGTAAAATATTGATCAAATAATATGATATATACTCTAAACATAAACTATGGTGCTAGCTATGCCCTCCTAGAATTTGAAATTAAAAATTAGCTTGAGTGGAGAAACAAAGATGACAAATCTTTTTGAGGGGGTAACTTGAACCAACTAAAATAATTGAAGAGGAGTAAGTCGAACCAAACGATTGTGTATGGGGTTATCTACAAATATAGGCCATATTGAGGGTAGTAGTTTGGACCTTTTCCCACTAAAAAGTATGAAAATGAAAGCGATTAAGGCTCTGTTTAGTTTCATTTCAAAATTTTAACTTTCCCGTCACATCGCGTCACATCGAATACTTAATGCATACATGGAACATTAAATGTAGAAAAAAAATCAATTACACAGTTTAGATGTAAATCGTGAAACGAATCTTTTGAGTTTATTTAGACCATAATTAGATACTTATTGCAAAAGTTAGCACATATACTAAGTACCCAAAATTCCTCTTCAATATGGCCTATCCAGTATCTGGACACAGTTTAAGAGCATCAGACATCTCATCCATACAACTTCCACATATGAAAAGTGAGTATACCGAGTGTCAAGACGCTACCTATCTTGCTACCTTTAACCAATTTATGTGTGTAATAATAATTGGTTGGTTAGAGAGTCGTGTAAGAAAGCGCCCAAAACACACCGGTTTGGGCATGCTATGCGAAAGGGACTAGGTAGTTGGTATATCCGCTATACTATTTTGCTTCTTTAACCAATATATATTTAGTTAGAATTAGAATTTAGACTTATCCCTCTGTCCGATATACTGGTCGTCGTAGCTTTCAACAAGGTGTACAGTGTTTAAAAGCGGGACAGAGAGGGAGTAGAGGCTTCCATTGATTATAGCACGTGTCTTTAAGCAATGCTATGGATATTGCCTTTACCGAAGAAGTTTCCGTACACGATGTTGTTCGCACTGGATTCATTCCATACACACGTATATTTATCTGGCCATATTTATAACTGGGACAATACATATATGAATATATGTCTCCGATGACTACCTGTGTCTGATTCCCAATCTGAAAAAAAAATAAAAACAAATACTCCCTCAATTATAAATTATATAAGACTTTTCTCTTTTTTAACTATAAATTTAACAACTCATCGTATTTAAAAAAATATGCAAAATGTCCCTTCTTTGTTGTGACTTGTTTTATTAGTAAATGTTCCTCAACAATGACTTAATTTTGCTATGTTTGCACAATTTGTTTTAAATAACATAAGTTGTCAAACTTTACGTAAAAAAAGTCAACATCTTATAATTTAGAACGAAGAGAGTAGGTATGTATGAGCATATATGGGCCCATATCGCTGATATGATTATACCCTACTTGTGAACATGGCCCAGCACAACACTATCAACCCTCGCGCGCGCGTCACGGCCTCCTTTTGCGTGAGGGAGCGGGTGTGTTGAAGCCTGCTTCACCACTGAATCAATATGGGTCATTGGATCCTGGTGAAGCCTCCTAAATCCTAATAATACATTTGTGTCATTGATTTCAATGAGGGGTGTTTTCCTAGGTGCACATTCTGATGTGGATGAAGGAAACACCATTTCTATGGGGGATAATTTTCTGGGATAGACTAAGTGTAATTTGAGTGTTACATTATAGTATAGAATATATCTTGTATTTTTATTTTTTAATAAATCCTTACATCAGCTAGCGATTTGGAACCGCTGGGTGGAGTGAGAAAGGAGGGGAAAAGGAAAAAAAAAGGACTTAAAAGGCCACGCGACCATGGGTCAGACAAGAGAAGGGGAGAAGAGACTTGGGGAAACGGGCAAACAATGTTTTGGCTATTTCAGTGAAGTTTCATATTATTGTTTGAAAGAATGCCACATCAAACAAAATACAATGAAAATTATTTCTAAGATATGTAATTCCATAATAATTCTTTGTAAGTTGATAACCGTGTCAAAAGGATTTTACCTCCATAAAAATATTTTTTTGTCATTTATTTATTTATAAAGATCTTTAATCCTGGTGACCTGCACTGTTCACCACACTGCTCGTTTCCTCCTCACAGATTACTATTCATCCACCGTGCTTGCTCGCTGGCCGTTCGATCCTGCGCCTGCACGCCCGATGCCCGCCACGCTCGCGTCTAGAAGCCGCCGTGCCGACCGACCAGTCACATCCGCACGACGCCGCCTCGCAGCCTCCGCCTGCTCTTCCTCTCCCATCTAGGAATCCCGCCGTCACGGCCAACGCCTTCCCGACGCGATCGATCCGGCACACCACGCCCTGTCACCCGCCACCCACCACACGCAACCCCGCACCTTCCGGCATCATCGTCGATGCCTGCAGGTACGCGAAGACGCAGCGGCACAGCCAGTCCCCGGCACGGCGGCCCAGCCCCTCCGCTGCTCCGACCCCAACTGGCCTAGCCTCCTGCCTCCATAGCCTGACGCATCGACAGATCGACTGGAGGACACCCAGTTCCCAAGGTCCAGCGCCCCGCGCGACGAACCCTAGACAGCGCCTGCCACCTCTCTCCGTGCTCCTGCTCATATCCGTCGCGGTCTTCCTTCCACATCGTCGGTGCCCCACATGGACACGGTCCACGGCTTGGCCATGGCCAACTCCTCAGCTCCATCCGGCCAGTCGGTAAGGTCATCCCCGCCTCCCCACCTCACTCATCTCCAGCCCATCATTCTTGCTTCTCTCAGTCTTATACTCTCTTCTATTTATTTCGTAGTGCTGTTCTGCAGTCTTGCAGTGCCCGTTGAGGACGAGTCTGATTGCCATTGCGGACCAATGATATGAAACCATTGCACGGATATAATAGACAGGCAACAGTTCGGCCAGGGAGGTGAGATCTGATTTCACTGGGCCAAAATTGGTTTCGCTGGGTCCGTACACATTAACATAATCAACGTTTGTCAATTCATAGTTTCATACTACACAGAGCCATCGTTTATCTGATTAGCATTCCTCAACTTTTGTTGCCTCAATAGACCAAGAAACGAATCGGGATGTTAAACCCGTTGCATATGCATTTGTTGTCTATTTTTGTAATCCCCATCTTACTAATTAGACGATTCTTACTGTTGCTACCCGTCCAATGTGTACCATATTATGTTATCATCAGGTTTGGGAATCTAGAATCATGGTACTAAAATAGAGATAATCTGGAATCACCGTCAGATTTTTCGAAAATTGTAGAGAGACATCAGATATATCATATATAGTTGCAAAGGTAGTTTCCGTTATGTTCATTCTCACCTTGCATCCGTCATAGCAACCGATAGTGTATGTCCAGGTTCTTATTTTTTCCATCTTATATGTCCAGCCCAGGAAAAAAAATTCTCTAACTAAACACCGAAATTGTTTGTGTTTGCAGCCGATGGCTCTAACAGATTGTCACCTGTTGCTGCGAATATTTTCCATACTTCTATACTTGCTGCGGAATCTGAAACCACGAATCTAGCTAGCTACTCTCTTCCTGGGATGATGCCCTTTAAGCTGAACAATTTGTTACAGGTGACATGTTGCCAAATTAGTTTTTTCCATATATGTGCTTAATTAGTATTCGGTTCTCTTATGGTTAATCCTTTTGTGCATGAATCCATAAAAACTTATCTGACAAAATGCTCCTCACAGCACCACATTGTAGGGTAGTTTCATTACATAGACATGACACACACAGCGGTTAGGAAGCTGCAGTGCAACTTTCATATATAATGTAAAGTTATTGATTTGTGAATTTAACTTCTGCCTGCTTTCAGACATGATTCTGTGCAATGATGGTATGCTAATTTTAGTGTGTACATGCCGCATCCAATTGTTTGGTTCCTTACTGCAAAGTTTGAGAAAACAAATTTTACCTATACGTGCTTTATTATAGCAGTGGTTCTTCCACACCTTAATCCTATGTGTGCTGATTCTTATAGTAGAGAGATACAACTGTACCTTATCATCCCCCTTCCTGCTACACAATACCAACTTTTTGGCTTTTGCAGTTACCTTTTGAGCACTTACCTGCAGTTCTTTAATTAGTTGGACCTTAGTTTTGCATCCATTTTCATCATATTTCCTTTGCATATGATGCAGCCACCTCTGTTCAACATGTTTAGGTTGCTGTTTCCTTATCCTTAAAAAAAATTAAATTTATTCATGTTAGTCTTCCTCAGCCATTATTACTGCTCCTTGATATCTAATCTTTGCTAAAACCCTGCCAACTAAACAGTTATGCTGTCAAACCCCTAACGCAACTATGAAATCAAGTCAACATCAGAATGCTTTTGTATAGCGAAATCTTTAATGTGTCGATCCATTGTTCTTTGCTATATTTGTGGTTTAATCTAAGGGCTGCATAGGCTATATGGTCTTCTCAGATAATTTGTGCCATAGTCCACGGTGGCCATGACACGACTTTTTTCTTACAAGGTAATATTTTGTTCACCACAATTTGTTCATAATATCTTCCGCGCCATTTATCAATTTAAGTCTCTGTTCCTTAGTTCTAAAAGTTTTTCTGTGTGCTTTTTTACAGCTTCTGCATATCTACACAACAACCAATTCCTGTACGAGGAATGTGGAATAGAGAAATGATTCCAGAACGTTTTGGTCAATATGTATGCAATATTAATTTTTGGGCCAATTGCAAGACTGCCCCTATTCTAAGGTCCAATTGCTCGTTTGCCCCTCATTTTTAAACTTTGTATGTTTGCCCCTGTTTTTCGAAGCCGAAGGCACCGTCTACCCCCAAATCAGTACACCGTGAGTTTCCCAAATATTATGGCCCTAAAAAAAACCTCTGGTAAAAAGAAAAAAGGAAAAAAAGACGAAAGGGCCCCTTATCCTATCCACACACAGGCGCATGGCCGACGGGGGTAGGGCACGGCAGGGCGACGGCCGATTCCCGGGCGGCAGGCGACGAGCGCGGCCTGGGTGGGCGGAGGACGCGGCCTATGCGGCGCGCAGCCCGGCGGGCGGAGCCGGGGCGCTTCGGGCGTCAACGCGGCGCGCGGCTTGGCGTGCTGGGCGGGCCGGCGCGTGTCGACGCGGCGCGGCGGGCAAGGAGGCGCAGCGGGCGGGGCGGCGCGGCTGCGCGTCCCGGAGGAGGGTGGGGCCAGCGTCGGGCTAGCTAGCGGCCGGCGACTTGACGCGGCAGTCGGGGCGGCGCGGCGTTCGGCGGCGGGCGGGCGTGCGCGGTCCACCGAGCAGTGAGAGAGGGATAGAGTTGGGTGGGGATGACATGTAGGATCCACTCGACAGTGAGAGAGGGCATTTCTATCTTTTCAACCTGTACTTGTTAAGTCCACTTCATGGAATAAGGGCAACTGGTGTCTTCGGCTTCGAAAAAAAGGGGCAAACATGCAAAGTTTATAAAAGAGAGGTAAACGAGCAATTAGACCTCAGAATAGGGGCAGTTTTGCAAATGACCCTTAATTTTTCCTAGCCATTCCCTTTTATCTTGGGTAGTTCTAATAACAGTCTTTGTTCCGCAATGCAACTTTTGCTATTTTGGGTCTAATTTGTAGTACAAACCATCGTCATATTAAGGGACACATATATTTTAGTGCCATCTATATACAATTCTATTGCCTCCATAACTCTTTTCCTTTACTTTACTTTTACCATCAGGTTTGGATATGCACGCAGGGGTCCAGTGGTTAATAAAGTGCAAACTAAAGCTGATTTCTGTCCTTTTTGGTTCAGCACATATGCAGGATCAGTGTTCTAAAAAAAAGGGCCAAGATTGGTATATCCCACCGACACCAATTGTCCATTGTGGCACAAGTAGTTCTAACTTTTGTAGTCATATTACAAAGACTGACTATTTCTACTCTATTTATACACAGTGACACATACCTTAACTGATGTGTAACATAACTCATGTCGGTTCGCTTCTTTCATAATTTTTTGGTCTTCGATTATTAATTTTGCCACTGGATATGTCTGTTATATACGTACTAAATATATTCTACTGCCCGCCCAAAGCGCGGGGTTACCTGCTAGTTTTTCTTAAACATGGTGCCGTCGTAAAAAATACCTACATAGCAGCTTATAATTACATATCAAACTTTCACTGACATTGACCTTATAAGTAATCGAACAGTTACAACGCCATTTGGTTGCCTATAAGCATTTTGCTTAGTTTGCTTGTCGTCATTGACAGTAAGGAAAGACGCTATCCCCTCGGAGCACACGTCTCATGTGGATTCGAGTAACAATGCACTTTATACAATACTCCCACCGTACAGTACTTCCACCGTATATGATTTAGATGTCGTTTAAGATAATAAGACAGTCTTCAAAGCATGACTTTGACTTCATATTTCTATAAATGTATTTATTGAAAAATGATATATGCATAGTTTTATGAAAATATATTTAAAGGCAAATCTATTTATAGTTTTCATATTTTCAAACTCAATAATTTAAAATTATTCATGATTTATATTCCCAATGTTTAACTAAACCTTTTTCAAAATGACATCTTTTTTTCCTATACGGAGGGAGTATAAGCCCCAGGCAACAAAAGACATATACATACAGTAACATAAACAAAAAGGATCAGAGATTGTCCTGGGAATAACATAAGGTCTGATTATACAATAATTCTTGAAAAAGAAAAGTTATACAATAGTAAAATTGCATGCACAATATCCATTCAAAACTAGCCATAGTAAAACATTGTGGGCATTTTTTGTTTTGTTGAATTTCCATCTAATTTACATTCATCGACAAATCTAGAAATTCACACGAAAGGGTTCAAGTCATATTTAATATCTAGAGCCACTCATTTTTCTCTGTGCGTATATAGAAACTAGAAAGGGGTAAAGCCTATTGATGAAACTTTTAAAGTTCGCCAAAAACATGCCAAATTACAACCTAAATCATACAAAAAATTATTTATATTTTTCTAATTAATTTGTCTTTTATCAAGAGGTGCTCATCATTAATGCACTTGTAGTTTTGGGTCCAGGTCTGTTCAGGAATCATCTAAAGCCCTAAACCCTAGTGAAAACCTTCAACTGACAAAAATGAAATCACCTAAATATTCCAGAGTATTTTCATTGATTTATATATAAAAAATATATAATAGTAGATATACATAAATAACGTTAGATCTTGCGATACCAGATTTTTTTAGGTTCTGAAAAGGTGCACCGTGTTGGCAATTGGCATCGTATCCCGTATCCATGACGGATTCATGTGTGGCGCGCGCCTGCTGCACGGGCTGACCACCTCAGCTGCGTTTTTGTCATCCTTTGACTTTGTCCACGTCAATTGAACGAGGCAACGGCCAACAAGCAGCGGCGACCTGACGAAACCGAGTGACAAACAACCCGCCTTGGAAGCAACACCAACTCCGACCGGCCGATTCTTCTGTTCACGAAATTTCTTCCATTCATTCACATGATGAGATCGGTAGACCGCCACGGACGCGAACAAGTTTCTTTCTTTTCAAATTTCAAAATAAAATAAAATTATACTCAGCCATCTGTAATAGTTATCTTTTCTTAGACCTGTATATAGCTAGTTAAAATAACTAATTGTTAGCGGATCTCCGATACTAACTATTTCACTAATTTAACCAAATTAGATAACAACAGCCAATATTTAGCTTAGTGCTTTTTCATTGGTCGTGCATTCAAACACCCTCCAGCTAATATGCAGTTATTATTAATAATGGTTATCTAATTAGATATAACCTATATTTGCCACGAGTAACTATTACTCCCTCCGTCTCTAGATATCTATTGCTTTTGTTTTTCGAGAAATAATTTTGACTAAATATATATATATTAAAATATACTAATATTTATGATACATATTTTATATCATTGAAAAGATTTTTTAATTTACTTTTTTAATAAATTTATTTGGAGATATAAAACGAATCAAATTTGTCATACGTAAACTAATAATAATAGTTGTTCTTTAGCCCCTCCTGTTTCTTAAAAAAATAATAATGGTAGTTATTTAGAGACAGGGCGAGTAGCAAACAGGGCAAGTAATTAATATAATAATAGCAGCAGAGCGGTGTTTGCTGCACTGCAGAGGATCTGATTTATATGGGAAAGACGCAAGAGCAAGGAGCACTTGACGCTCTAGTTGCCAAATCCGCACGGCCATCCCCTCGTCTGAATTTAGCAAAGCCTTCCGTTCCTGCAAATCCACCTGCGATGAATACTTAATCTACCTGCAGTCCCAGTCCTATATGACTCATAGACAGATCCTATATAAATCGTGCGACAAAGCCAACCCTGCACACTAACTACCTTCCCAACAATCTCTCTCTCTGGATTGATTAGTCCAAGGGAGAGACAGGTGGACGGAGACCTTGAGGAATCCTGAACAGCATTATTCTTTTTTTGCGCCGCTGATCCTCTCGCGGAGCAGAGCAGAATTCGGGAATCACCACCAGCAAAGCACAGGAGATCAGCCACCACATCCGCATCCACATGGGCCGCTCCTTTACAGCGGCGCCTGTTCGGGTTCGGGTGCTGCTCGCGCAGCCGCCGCTCCTCCTCTTCCTCTTCCTCTCGCTCGGCCTCCTCCGACCAGCGACTGCCAATGTAAGCAAGCGGCGGTGTCGGACGCCAAGAACTAGCCCCATCGAAAATCCTCTCCTTTTTCCTCCCCTTGATTGGCTGATTGGTTGATGGTTCCAGGTGGGGGACTCCTGCTCCACGAGCGCGGACTGCGGCGCCGGCCAGTGGTGCTTCGACTGCGAGCCCAAGTTCTCCGGCCCCCACTGCGTCCGCTCCGCCGCCACCAACCCCTTCCAGCTCATTGTAAGTAAGCCTCCTTGCCGCCGCCGGCCTCCGCCTCGTTTCTTGCCTTATTTCTTCTCTTCTAGTTCTACTAGTGCCGCCGCAAAACGGACGGGGAGCAGTTATTTATTCCTCCTGTGCAACAATTCGTGTCATTTGTTTGTTTATTATATCAATCATCATTTCTGGCACGCCAGATATGTTTTCTCGATCGATTACAAATCAATTCAGCACATCCAGGTTCCGAAAAAATTTTATTCATTTGCACTCACTGCTCGTTCTCCCATGTACGTACTGAATAAACTCACCTCCTGACCTGCTGAATGCATCTTGTCGTTGTCGCTCAGAATAACTCGTTGCCGTTCAACAAGTATGCCTACCTCACGACGCACAACTCATACGCCATCGTCGGGGAGCCTTCGCACACGGGAGTCCCACGCGTTACCTTTGACAACCAGGAGGATACGGTCACTGATCAGTTGAATGTAATGTACCTCCTGGCTCCTGATTCTCCACACGCCCTGATGTGCATCTTTCACATTCTCACGGCGATTGCGATCGTATGCAGAACGGAGTCCGGGCACTGATGCTCGACACATATGACTTCCAAGGAGACGTGTGGTTGTGCCATTCCAGCGGAGGGAAATGCAACGATTTCACTGCATTTGTGAGTACGCTGAACATGCCTTAACATTTTTTAGAGAAGAACATGCCTTAACATCTCTACTGAAGGCGTTTTTTTCTACCGTACTTTGGGGTCATTGTAGGAACCTGCACTGGACACTTTCAAGGAGATTGAGGCATTCCTTTCGGCTAATCCGTCTGAAATCATCACGATAATCCTGGAAGACTACGTTCACACGCCGAATGGACTGACGAATGTGTTCAACGCCTCTGGTCTGTTGAAGTACTGGTTCCCGGTGTCGAAAATGCCACAGAACGGTCAGGACTGGCCTCTTGTCAGCGACATGGTCACGAGCAACCAGCGCCTCCTGGTGTTCACCTCCATCAGCTCGAAGCAGAGTACAGAAGGCATTGCTTACCAGTGGAATTTCATGGTTGAGAATAACTGTGAGGCATTCGTTTATGTTTCTTTTTCGTTTCTGTTTGTTTTGTAGATTGCAGTTGAATTAAACGCCACCGGTATTCTTGAATATAACGTACTGCTTCACTTGATCTCAGATGGCGATGATGGGATGGATGCTGGGAAATGCTCCAACCGTGCTGAGTCTGCTCCTCTCAATGACAACACTAAATCGTTGGTCCTCATGAACTACTTCCCATCGGTCCCTGTGAAGTTTACAGCATGTCTGCAGCATTCCCAGAGTCTTATTGACATGGTGAATACATGCTATGGTGCAGCCGGGAATCGATGGGCTAATTTTGTCGCGGTTGATTTCTACAAGGTATTTAGCATTTGAAATCCAATCTTTTCACAAGAATTTTCAGAAATTCGAAAGAACACCAGCACCTAATTTTCTTTGAAACATATGGAATTTTCTCTCTAGTTGTTTTCAGAAGCACTCTTCAGCATTTTCAGATTTTCTACAGGATGAGGCTGACATTATTTTGAACTGAAATATTCCAGAGAAGCGATGGAGGCGGTGCATTCCAGGCCACAGACTTGCTCAATGGTAAACTGTTATGCGGGTGCCAGGACATCAGGGCATGCTCGGTAAGACAAGATGCACTGACTTCTCATCTTACGTGGAAGAATGTGCATTGTTCTTGTGGTGATATACTAACAGCTACATTAAATTCACCACTTTTGTTTTGACCATTTTCAGCAAGGTTCTGGTGTAGTATGTTCTGCTTGAGTCCGTAAGAAATAGGAATTTGATTGGAGTGGTACATTCATACAGGATTACAGAGAAACAACATTTACTTGGCATGGTGATGACAATACTTCTTTTCCTTGACCTTCTTGCTGCTGTACATGCTCTTGTTGTACTTGAATGCTTGTAAGTTCAACTCTGAACAAATTCTTTGCAATGCAGGTGGTGTGATGATGATAGTTTCAAGGGAGGACATAATTAGAAAGTAGATTACATGAAAGTGATGCAGCTATACAACAGTGTAAACGATAGGAATATTGGAAGAAACAACCAGAAGTTTCATGTTTGTGAATGGGAATTTACTTTCAAATCTTCTAGTTTTGAACTGGTAAAGTACTGTGACTGCATAGTTCAGATTTGAATCATTTCTAAATATATAGGGGGAAAAAAAGAAATATACTTTGTAGAAGGTATTATCCGATGGGATATCCAGGGGTGTGGGTATCAATTATTACTCCCTCCATTTCAAATTATAAGATGTGTTGCCTTCTCTAGGTTCATAGCTTTTGCTATGCACTTAGAAATACACTAGTATTTCTTTTCTCTAGATCCACCCCAACAGATAAAAAAAAGCACCAAACATAAATCCATGTATTAATAGTCATAATGTGTTTCCATGTATGGAAGACATGAACCAGTAAACTGAAGCAAAAAATCAACGTTTAAAACATAAAAAGAACACTCTGTGTCTCCATGGTATCAGAATTATATACTGGACATTTGAAGGTAATCAACGGAAATCTACTGCTATGGAGCCAAATGTACTCCTGCATAGTGAAGATGAGAAACAAAATCTCCATCGACAAAGCAATTAGGCCTTTGCTTACTAACAAAACCAAGGAATGTGATTCACATATATACTCCGTGCCTGAAAACAAAGTTTAGCATCTCTTTGTCATCTGATATGATGAAGTACTCACTCCAATGAAAATATAGAGGTGGTATTTAGTATTCATACTTGAATTTTTAGCTTTATCATCAATCTGTATATATAATTACTCTAGTACGTATTGTCGCATTCTTATGACTTGTTTGTATCCACTAGCACTAATAGATAGGTACCTAATTGGTAGCAAGGGACTGTTATTAGCAACTATTATCAGCTCCAAACTTGATAATGAATTTAATAGTTAGTAGCTCTTTAGTTAATAGCAGTGGTCTGTTCGCATATATGTTTGGATCCACTAGTTTTTCGTGATTGGGTCTTTAACCCGTTTTTTATTAAAAGAAAATTGTATCCACTAGTAATTTTAGCTACCGAGATCGAACCTTATTGATTTAAAATATAGTTTTTTTTCAAAAAGTGTCAGTAATGTCACGATATGTTGATACTCTAAACAGCATCATTCGCGTCAAATCTGTAGCACTCAATCTAGTGTTGTCGAAATTTATGCATTCTTATACATAAACAACTTTGATACAGTACGCATACGTACGTAGCTGTTCGCCTGTTCCTCACTGAAAGCTATAGACTCGAGTTCTGCTGTTATATAGGTGTGAATGTTCAGACGAACGATACGGGAGAAAAAAAAAAACCTTTGAAATTCTTATTACCATTTTTCAAATCAAATACTCTCTCTAATTACATAAAAAAACGCCGTTGCCGGGGATCGAACCCGGGTCGCCCGCGTGACAGGCGGGAATACTCACCACTCTACTACAACAACTTTGTTGATAGAGGGGCAATTATGTGATATAATGACAAGTATTAACGCTAGTCCACTATCCTGAACAACTGTAGCCAGTACTATCTGCTCCCGTCTCAGTTGTACTTGTACCACAGAATTGGTAACGCTATGATTCACACAGACACATATTCGTACGTAGGCACAGCCGACCATCATCACGCATTGATCGAGCTAGCGATTGATGCACGTGCTGACGTGAAGTGTAGTAGGCGTGTGGTATGAAGCGAAGGAGACGCTCATTTAACACAGCCTAATAACGACAGCGCGCTAGCATGCATGTAGATGGACAGCTACAGCTAGATTACAAGCAAGCGATAAGATTGTCCAGCTCCCTCCAGCCGAGAGTTAGCCGGGAGAAAATCACAGCAACAACGGAGAAAATTACAGCCACAACGGTTGTGCGTCGACTCATTATCTCTTACCATCTACAACGAGATGTGGATGTGCGCCACCTCTTAATGTGACCTGAGTCGTAAGATAAAGAGTATGCGTCCACCGTTGTGGAAATTGTAAGCTTGTTAGACCAATCCCAGTGGAGTTTCATGGGTGGTTTCATACATATTAAATAAAGTGTTACATCAGCTTTTGCATGAATCCGGGAGGAGAGAAAAGGGACACGTTTCATCTCCATGAAAGTATCAACGTGGTTTCCAAAACGTTGGAAACGCAAAATGCGCACTGAGAGCATCTTACGTTTCATCCTGGTGATTTCTTCTTCCTTCGAGCCACATCGATGAACCTGCACCGTCCGATGCACATTGGCCACGAGCTCCGTCGCCCGCCTTGCGCTCACGTCCACTGTGCGCGTTGGCTCTCGAGCTCGCTCGCCGGCAACGAGCAACGTCCACTTTGGGGAGAGAGAAAAGAGTGAGAGACGGTGGACCCAAAAAAATAAAATAACCCATGGAACTGTGCAATGAAAATATACATTATAGAGAGACCTATTTTATGTTTTGTTTTACAGCTTTGAAAACTGAGAAGTGAAATCTTGCATCGAGACCATCTTAGCTTGGCCTACAACAAACGGCATGCTCCAAGTACACACTGCACATAAAAATAAAAACATAACATGGGCCACACATTGATTCCTTTTGCCGTCGCCAACACCAACACCCAGCACCAGCTTATCATGCCTGCTTCTTCCATAGTATATTTATATAAGTCTTCAATTTGCAATATCATCACAAAGCTTTATTCAGAGCTGCTTTTGTTACATGCATGTACACATGTTGTCGTGCACAGGACATGCAACTAGCCAGCTACATATGCATGCACGTATTACACACAAGCAAGGCCACAGCACGAAATATATACATGCAACAGTATATACGTAGTACGCAGCTAGTAGGTCCGATCCACAACAATAATAAGTAACTAACTGTACGCTCAAACTAAAAGATTATGGTTCATTCATGAGCTACTCAATTTATTCCATGCATGCTGCACAGTGCGCCGGCTATTCTCACATGTACGCACACATGAGCTTATTTGATTCATCATATTTGAGTGGCAATACAAAAGTCAAAAAGTGTGTGAACAACTGAACATGTATATATGGCACAGAACGTAGTTCATTCATGACACGCTAGCTCTAGCCTAAATTATTAGCTAGGCTTGATCAATAACAACATATATATATATATATATATATAGATTAATTTCTGATGGTCCTATAATATAGTGCATATATATTAATTTAAGCAGTGGAAGAAATAAATCAAAAAGGTGATGATCAACGACACCACCATCATATCATCTGCTCTCAAGATCCAAATCGAACAGATCAGAACTAGAATCGCTGTCCCAGCAGTGAGCAGGTTCAATTTTGTTACCATCATCTTCATCATCTCCTTGCAATTGCTCCTCAACCTCAACCATCTCGTCCTTGATGTTCCGCTCACTTGATGCTGTTTCCGGTTCCGCATCGAGCACCTTGTCACGGCGCTCCTCGTCGTCCCAATCCCAACAAGCGCCGCCAGGCACGCACCTCACCACCCACCTCTCCTCGTCGCCGCCGCCGCCGCCCCTCATCACCGTGATGCCCTGCAGCCTTCTGTCCCCCGTCGCCAACCCCAGATCAACCTCATCACCATCATCGTCGTCGTCGACGTGCGCGCCCAACAGACCTCGCAGCTGCAGCTGGACGATGCTGATGCTCTCGCGCGAGGACGACGAGGAGGCCGCCGCCTTGTAATTATTATTATTAGCAGGCTCTCGCTCGTCGCCGTCGTCGCGTGCCGCCTGCCGCCGCAGCCTAGTGGACGACGGGGCCTCCTTGCGAAAGCTAGCTCTCGGCGACGGCGACACCATGAAGCTCAAGAGGGCGGCGAGCTTGCTCTTACCCGAAGCTGAAGACTGCCGCTTGGCGGCCACTGCCTGCAGCTGCTTGTTGGTGGCGTGGCGCTCTTCGTGCTCATGCAGCCCATCAGCAGCAAACTGATGCTGATGCACCTTATTATTATTAGCTTGGAAGTACAGCCGGTCGGCAGATGATGGCTCCGTTACACTACTGAGGCAGTCGTCGTCAGGCTCAGGCGTCGGCGGCAGGCCGCCGGCGAAGTAACTGGTCGCCCCGAACACGTCGAGCTCGCCGGAGCTGCCGTGCTCCCGCCGTCGGCTCTGCATCTTGATCACAGCTGCCTGATGATGATCTGCTAGATGAGGATGGTGGAATGCAATGCGGCGGTCGGGCGGCTGTTGTCTACGTAGACGGGTGAGTGAGCACCGACCGAGCACTCCTACCTGCTAGAGCTATATGATCAGTAGGCTTATAAATGCGATGGAGGGTCGAGGGGGGATGCATACTACATGTCGTGGGGCCTTGCTGGAATGTACTACGTGAGGCTGAGAGGAGGGCATGGCCGAGGAATGCGCGGCACCGGTACATCCGGAATTCCAGATCAAATGTCATGTAGCTCGAAAACGAGAGGTTTTAATATGGATCAATGTAGAGTAAGATCTCACCCTTTTTTGTCCGTCCGGCTAGCAGCAGCTAGCTAGCGCGGCTAATCATTGCATGCAGTGTCTGAATATATGATTATGTCGACTCCACTACACCAGCATGTGTGTGACTCGTGTATGTATAGTATAGGCTCCCTAATAAGGCTAGACAAGAATTTCCTGTAAGTAGAAGATCGAATGTTGTTGTAACAGAATATAATTAGATTCCGTAATTATTATTAGGGGCTATTTTGGTGGTTGCACAGCTGATGGAGACTGCTGGAGTGTCCGATCTTCCGTCAGTTGAAAATAACTCTCGATTTGGTGGAGAAACACGCCATTTGGCTTCCAATAACAAGAAGATGTAAATGATACAATTGCACACTTCCACTACCGGAAACCGACGTATGCCGAGTGCCAAGCCGTTTGCCGAGGGCTAGACATCGGGCACTTGGCACACAAGCTGTATGCCGAGTGCCAAACCAAATATACCCGGCGAACATATGACAGTCGACATCCTAAGCATTTGCCGAGTACCCGACAAAAGACACTCGCAAAGTGTGTTTGCCGTTACCTTGATTGGCGAGTGAGCTACGCCGTGGGTGGCACTCCGCAAAGCCTTTGCCAAGTGTTTCTTAGGCTTTGCCGAGTGCCTACGGCACACGGCAAATAAGTTGAATCCGGTAGTGTACGTCTTTTTTTTTTTGTTATCAACTTTGCACTGTTCAGTAGACCTCACTATGACGGCAAATAATTCTTGCCTATAAATTAAAGAACACAAACAAGAATAACAAAGAACACAACTAAATTTACCGAAATAGATTAACACATTCTACAAGTTGGACTCAGTGAATGACGAACTTTTCAATGATGATGGATTAATTTAAGTAAAACTAGATATATGCCTGTGCATTGCACCGTGGCCATGGTTTTTGATTAAACCTCATTAAATTGGACGCGGATGCGTGAGCTCCGACAACTTCATATCAGACAAGAACACGGGGATCTAGTCTTCGCATCAAAACCGAGAGTAGGATGCAGATGCATGAGTTTTAAGTGGAGGATAATTTGTATCCGACATGAATGCATGAGTAGGATTCGAGATTTGGTATCACCGAATAGATGATGACGTTACAGGTTTTTTTTTTCTTTTTTTTTTTGGGTAGAGAAGAGATTCAGATACTAACTTGCGCGTGACTGCTACTCGCACGTGTGGTCTTAGGTTCGATCAAGGACCCTGACGTCTTCCTAATGGAATCTAACACGATACATAGTCCAAAAAACGATGATGCCGAACCCTTCAGATTTTATAGATATACTCATTTTGATGATTCCTGTTGATTTGTAAAAATTTAGACATAGAACTGGTGCCATTGAAAATTTTTATCAAATTAGCTTTCCATGCATATGTAGAACATAAAAAAAAATGTATGTAAACTAAGTGATATTAATCGTATGTAAAGTAAGTGATGGTTTTACTGTGGGCTACTCATTAGGTCCAAGGTGGACTGGAACTTGGGTCTCCAACTTAGTTTGTGATACTAAAGACAACGAGATTGAAAATACCTTGAGCTATGAAATTGTGCTCGGCAGATGCATGGAGAACATCAAAAATCAACATCAAGTCTTCTATGCTAGACGGCAAGCAAAAACTCACATGTGGAAAGCAAAAAAGAAGATGCTATTGCTGTTGTCCATGGTTCTGAAAAGCAAAAAACAGTAAGGCCGATTTCTCAATTCAGACTTAAGGTGGATCAAAGATCTCGGTGCACCTACAAACCAAAGGATCCATAGATTGTGAACTTGGAAGAGTAATAAAATGAAGACCGCAAATGATGAAGTCATGGGCAGAGCAAGCAGAACTTTAAATAGTTCCAACCAAAGTGGTGCCCTTTGGGTTTGATGACCAAAGCACAATGGCGTAAGCTTCAATACGCTTGTTATAGTAAAACCAAGCAAGAAGCTTAGAGTTGCTTGAAAGACTATTGAAATACACGTGTAACCCTTATTAGAGCAGCATGTCGACATATACATCACCCTTAGACCAAAAATAGCCAATGAAATTAAACTTGACATCATTACTATGGCTATCATGTGTTTTTAAATTTGAATATGCTTCGCTTAAAACCATGGGGTATATGTTGGCATTTAAAAAATGATCGGAATGTTGAAGAGGCATTGGAAAATCATGACCAAACAAAAACAAGAAAATTTGGTTTAAATTGAACAAATTTTGCAGCATCATGGGAAAATCGGTCTATTGGCTTCGCGTGAACCCTATACAAACCGGCTCAAGCGAGTTTTGGAAACCAGAATGAGTCAGTTTTGGCAATCCAAACCCAATAGTTTGTTTCCTTCAGAAACTCATTCGATCTCATGGAAAACTTGTAAATAACATATGGAATAATTTTTCTAATAGGATAAAAGCAACTCACTCTTCTACTGAGAAATCCATCTATCTAATTGCCAAAAACACTCTTTACTTTTTACCTCAAAACCCTATCTTTTTCAATCTTGCTATTGAGCACTTTTATCAACAAAATTTGCTTGTGTCTATCCTTGCTAATCTTAGGACAACCTCGCTACGAGTCTCCCAAACAAATCTTCTCCGAAGGTATTCATGGGTGTTTCAAACAAACGAGCGTCTAGTCTGTCCCATCGACTTGAGCATCAACATCAAGTAAACAAATTTGTTCATTATGATGCGTTTACTGGCACAAACCACCGTTTGTTGTGGAGTGATAACAGTAACATTGGTACAATTTTGTACACCATACTAAGACAATGGTAGAAATAATAATAATCATCATCACTGTTGGGCAGACAAAGCGACCGAACATACCTAACCAGAAGTAACAGAGTTGAGTAACAATGTCAGCACTTCTTGGTCGTTTTACGCGTCCATGCTCTAGTCCTTCTGTTAAAATTGCACATGGTTTTCATGTTGATACAAAGGCAACATGTATATTGAATAAAAAAGAGTAACACATCCAGGGCAATCTCATGAACATCCAGGCGATCATTATTTTTTGTCTGGGCGTGGCGCTATTGCCTGGTATAGTCATGTAGGTTTGCAACCAAACACATCCTATATCCAGGTGACCTGCAGCCTAGATAAAGTAGAGCTAAGGTGTTAACCAAACACACCCTATATACATAATTTTATTCTTAACTTGTTTATTACTTTGAACCAGTCATTCTATGATGGCTGGTGCTAATGTACTAGTGAGAGGAAAGAGTGGCCAAAGTTTTTTTTAGAACGACACTAAAGAGTGTCTCATATGTGATATAAATCAAGGAAAACAATAGTTTCCACAAAAGAACAACTTGATACTAAATGACCTCTAAAAAAATAAGATTACATTAAAGATCAAAATGATCATCTTCTTCCTAGCTTGGATCGTCCATTGACCGTCGAAGATTGAAGAATGCGCTGAAAAGAGACAACGAAGGAAAGGGACACCTGCAAACACCCTCACCATACAAGGCTTTGAAGACAGTAAAATTCTCACTCGCCGTTGACAACGAGATCTAGGACCCACTGAAAGAACATCGGTTAGAGGAACTCTCTAAGGAACACAGGCTTGCAATTATTCACCATCATGATAGAGTGTTAAAGATGGCAAGCCTTGCAACGGAACAAACCCAAAAAAACAGAGGTCGAATCACCGTACAGAAAGACATCCAACAACTTCCCCTGATAAACATACCAACTACCACCACAACTACCACCAAGATCTGAAAGAACCAATAGATCTGAGAGACCAATTGCAAACTCTCACTAGCCCTTCGTCAACGCCGGATCGAACATCGATGAGGTAGGGCTGAAGAGACCTTATTTCAGTGCATCATTATTGCCACCTCATCGATGATGAAAAAAAAACCAAACCGCAATAACAAGAATCAACAAGAACTAAAAACTACAAAGGGATGGGGTCCTGACTCCTCTAGCTCCCGGTGAGATCGACGGATGAGAGAGAGAGAGAGAGAGAGAGAGAGAGAGGAGGGGGACCGACATGATCTCCGCGGAAGGGCAACAGTGGCCAAAGTTGACACGACCGAGTTGGGAGATGGTGGAACCAGATGTTCGTGTATGTTACTACCGTTTTGATGCTCTTTCGGTCTCAGGGAAGCTGTTGCGCGATTAGATTCTTCAGTCGTGTACTCGTGTGTCAATTTGCAACACACAAAGCTCTCCTGGTTAGTGAAAGGGACGAAGGAGCGAGACAGATCGTGATGGATATATGAATGCTTTATTCTGTAGTGGTATGGACAGGGTCACAGGGATATGCATGCATGTTTTGAAATATCTGAAAGAAGTGGTCCAGAGTTACAGAAGGACCGTGTGGCTAGGTTAGAGCGCCACGTACGGGTCTGTGTCGATTGGTGCCTATATGTTTGAAACTTTGGATAGATATAGTAGTAGTCCACACATGCATATGATCTGACTGTGATGGATCCATATATCATACATGATGACTAGTACTGCATGCTTCGTTGCTTCCCCGACATGCATTGTCGGCAGCACTCGATCGATCTCATGCATGCAGTGTGTGCATCTTGTGAGCTAGCTATTCGTCGTTACCGACAACGAGACGTCAATGGGTGACTTCGTCAATCTTGTCTTGAGGATTTATCGGACCAATCTCTGGAGGTGTTCATAAGGATAGGGTTTACATATGTAAAGTCATAGGGGTGTGAGTGTACTTATGTTATAAGCGTTTATATTGTACCGTGTACGTACAGTCAGGCTCCGATCTAGAACTATGCCCTAAACGGTTCTATATTAGTGCGTCTGAAATCGTTTTGTAGAGGCAACTATGAAATTATCTCTAAGACCCTGTTTGGATCCTTAGAATTGAATTTATTTTAAAAATCATAATTTACGCACATATTCATTAACTTAATATGATCGTGTATGGATTATATTTATGTATTATGTATTATTGTTAGCTATACTAAAGAGATACTTATGTGTTGTATTTTTATTGTGTAGGAGTGAGTTAAAGTGTGTGGTATAAATTGCAAAATCAAATTTCATCTCTCACCCTATGAATTTGAGATAGACTAATATATGAACTTTGGAAAGTGGTAGAATGTCACACTCCAAGTGAAATAGCCTAGGTTATTAACTAGATTTTAATTCCTCCAAATCAAAGGATCCATAACAGCCCCTGAAAAATTGATTTCAAGAAGTGGATGTATTATCAAGACGTCCTTATTAGAATTCAATTTCTTTATGTGTGCCAAAACGTAACCCCTTTATAATTTGATTTCTAGCTAGGTCGTAAATTGTTTATAGAATCCATAAAATTAGGCAAAAAAGAGAGTAAATGATACTTCCTCTATCCTAAATTGCAAGTCATTCTAAAAATTTTGGAGAATCAAAAAATTTTAACTTTGACCAATAACATTTAATTTACAACATCAATTAAGTAAATTAGATTCTTCATCAAATATATTCTTTGTATTTCTTTATATAATTTTGGTCAAATTTAAGATACGTTAACTCTATAAGATTTTTGAAATGACTTACAATTTGAATGGATGGAGTACTAGATCATTACTTACTACACGATAATTTAAAACCGACAGTTAATGTACCATATCATTTTCAGTTCGTATGCAACTGACCAATTACTGCTAGATTTTAAAATTACCAAGCAGTGATAGATAATTATCGCTGGCAGTAAAATGCCTAGCAAAGGGAGAAGATTACTGAACCTTTTCCTGTCCTCTTCGCTTCCTAAATTGTTTAGGGAAAGGGCCTAGCGAGCCACTGGTTGCTAACGGTGGAAGACATCGTCAATGAACGGGTCCTCACGTGGGACTTAGTTGGAAAGGTAGGTGTTCGTCCCGTTTGGGAGACCTTCGTTTTCGGATTTTAGAGCCTTGCTACTCGATTCTCCCGAGGAGTGATTCTATTAGATTTCTAGAAGGGAGCAGTGTGCGGATTAGCAGAGAATTGATTCTCAGCTGACCCTACCATAATATAACAGAGAGAGGGGGAGAATCTAAGGAAGCAGGTTTTTTTCGGCTCCATTAACTTATATACAAAATAGAGAAGGATTCACTTGTATTCTTCGAAGAAGGTATATAGGTGACTTTTTTTTTTGCGTTTGACAGTTGAGGGGCGATTCTTTTCGAGTATATGCTCCATAAAGCGCTACCAAACAGGGCTGACATGTCCCTTGCTTGCAAAGTTCTTTAGTAGGACGGGTAGCTTTGGATATCTCATTTTTTGCTATTTACTGTTGTCCCAAGGCTTCAATCTTTTAACACTTGTCTACTTTCCAAATAGTCAGTGTCGACAAGTGTGTGATCCAGGTTGTATTAGCAACCGACAATGATCCTTGAAACCCAAAATTTGTATTCAATGCGCTAGCTTAACTCTGTCCATCACATCCTCTGATTCTCATCACCCTGTTCGCTTGTTCGTATCAGTCAGATTCAGCCAGTCATTTAATAGTATTTTTCTCTCACAACAAATCATATAAGGTAGGATCAGCCAGCCAGAAAACGCTGCAGCAAACACAGATGTGATTTGCATTTTTCTCTCACTTATAATTCAGGCTTACTTTTTTTTTGAAACTCTGGCAAACCTTTATTGATTCCCGGAAACAGTTACATCACTGATAAGCAGATACAAGATACAACATAGAAGGTGGAGGATCATCTACCCAAACCTGGGAATTTCCCTGAGCTAAAGCTTGCCTAGCTAGCTCATCAGCAACTGAATTACAAGCTCTATTATAGTGACTAATAGAAATATGACTAAAATCCTGCCATAATTGAACTATGTTATCAAAAATTGCAGCTGCTGCCATAGCCGAGAAACCACCATCTTGCATTGTTTGAACCACCTCCAAACAGTCCGATTGAATCTCCAGTTTAGTACAGCCGATTAGCTGAGCAAGGAAGAGGCCATCCCTGAGAGCCGTGGCTTCAGCTGACGGCGCATCCAGAACATGCTCTATGAAACTATGAGATGCTGCTATAAAAGAACCTCCAGAATCTCTAATCACCCCAGTGCTTCCCGATCCCCTGACTTCGTTGAATGCTCCATCAATATTCAGTATTAAGAATCCTTCTGCAAGCTTTCGCCATCCCTTATTGATCACAACTTCTTTTTTTCCTTGCCATAAAATAATTTGTCGTAATAGCAGCAATCGACATTGCTGACCTTGGAGGGTTTTGGATTTCTTCTCCATGGACCAGCTGTCTTCTCTGCCACCATATATACCAACATCCAGTGAGGATCAACTCTGGTTTCCCAAGCTTTAGTTCATTAACTTCACCTCCAGCTCTAATGATCTCCTGGATTAGGACCGATCCTGATCTATCCAATCTTGTTAACGATTCAATATATTGCTCAACCCCCAAGGCTTTCCAGATCTCTTTTGCCCGGCTACAATCAAACATGTATGTCTTATATCTTCTGCTTCTGCCAGACAGATCGGACAATTAGCTGTGTTCATGATGTGCCTATTTGCCAGGACCACATGACAAGGAATATACCCATGCAAAGCTCTCCACCCCAAAAATTTTGATTTTATTCGGGATAGCTAATTTCCACAATTTCCTCCACACTGCATTAGATCCTTGTCCACCAGCGACCATTGGGAAATTTTGGGAGCCATTCCTGTGCGTCCATTGATAGTGATATGCCGATTTAACTGAGAAGAGGCATTAGAATTATAATGCCACACAATTAAATCTTCACGACCGCTGTGAATAGGAATCTGGAGAATCCGATTCACGTCAATAGGCCAGAACAGAGACCTGATCAGTGCTTCATCCCATCTTTCATCAGCCAGATTAATGAGCTCGTCCACAGTTGAGAGAAGTATATTACCTCTTCGAGTCTGCACTTTCAGATTATGACTTCCCAGAATCCAATTGTCCTCAACATATATTTATCTGATTGCCGTCCCCTACTCGCCAAATGCACCCTTTTTTAAAACATTCGAGCCCAGCCAAAACACTTTGCCAAACGAAGGAGCTTCCACTTTTCAACTTTGCTTGAAGAAGCTTCCCATCAGGATAGTATTTAGCTCGCAATACCCGTGCACATAACGAATCTGGATCATATAAAAGTTTTCAGACTTGTTTTGCTAGCATAGCTAAATTGAAGCTATGGAAATCCCTAAACCCCATTCCACCTTTGAATTTTGGGATACACAGCTTCCACCAAGCCTGCCAGTGGATCTTCTTATCATCGTCGTCACCCCACCAAAACTGCGATATGGCATCCGCCATCCCTTTGCAGATATTAATCGGGATTTCGAAAACCATTGTTGCATAAGTTGGCACGGCTTGGACGATTGATTTAATAAGAATCTCCTTACCCATACGTAAGAGCTTTTCTTTCCACCCACTGATACACAAATTAATTCTATCAATAAGATGTTTGAAACAATCACTCCTATCAGCTCCCACCATAGCAGGCAAACCCAAATATCTATCATTCAGGGACTCCATCATAATATTCAACGATTCACATTCCTCTATCTTTGACACCGTCTCTGTATTATTGGAAAAGAAAATGCTTGATTTTGCTGCACTCAACATTTGTCCTGAGCTCTGACAGTAGCTATCCAGAATACCCCTGAGACAGTCAGCATTCTTTTTATCTGCATGCATAAGAATGAGAGAGTCATCCGCAAATAGAAGATGAGACACCACCGGCGCCCCTCTGCATACTTTGATTCCCTCCAACTCTCCTCTATCTTCCTTCTGTTGAATCAAGCTCGAAAGTCCTTCTGCCACAATTAAGAATAAATATGGTGATAAAGGGCCCCCTTGACGAATCCCTCTTGTAGGTGATATTGTATCTGTTTCCATCGAGTTGAAGCGGACTATATACCTCATAGACGATACACAAGCCATAATCAGCTTCACCCATCTTTCATCAAAGCCGATTTTAATCATCATTTTCTCTAAGAATCTCCACTCCACTCTGCCGTAAGCTTTGTGCATATCTGATTTGATTGCACATAATCCTCTCTTTCCCTTCTTTCGCTTGATGGCATGGATACATTCATAAGCGATTATAATGTTATCTGTTATCAGCCGACCTGGAACAAAGGCACTTTGGTTGCCACTAATGACATCAGGGAGAATATTTTTCATCCTCTTAGCAATCATTTTAGAAATCACTTTATACACAACATTGCAGTGGCTAATTGGCCAGAATTGGGATACCTTTTCTACATTATCCACTTTAGGAATCATCACGATATTGGTATTATTCCATCCTTCAGGGATAGTTGCTGAGTTGACTGCCTGCAGCACCTCACGAACTAAATCATCTCCCAGTAGGTGCCAAAACCTCTTATAAAAAATTGCATGCAGTCCGTCTGGTCCTGGCGCTTTCAAGTCCCCTATGCTAAACAGGGCATTCTTCACCTCCTCATGAGTAAAAGGGTTTAAGAGGCCTTGGTTCATCTCCCGAGTCACCTTCGGTTGGACCGTATCCAGCACCGCCTCACTGACGCTCTGGGACTTCGTCTGAAACAACTGAGCAAAATAATTTTGTACCATCGAGCACATGGTACTGTTGTCTTCATGACGCACCCCATTATCATCTACCAGCCCATTAATTGTATTCCTCTTCTTCCTGCTAGATGCATAATGACAAAAAAAATTGGTGTTACGATCTCCATGTTTCAACCAGTTTGCCCGGGCCCTTTGGATCCATGTCAATCCTTCTTGTTCCATCAATAATTCCAGCTATACTAGAATTTCCTTCTGAGCAGCAATATTGTCATGTGCTAGAGGGCCTCTTCAGGTCTGCTCAAGCTCCCTTTTTAACTTCTTAATTCTCTTCACCGGGCCTTTTAGCACTTTATGATCCCAAGTATGGAGTTCCTCATGCAGGTATTTAGTTTTTTCCATTAAAGACGGCCCTTCACCACGCGCAGCTGCTCATGCCCAGGCCGTTTGCACCATCTCTTCTACCGTGTCTTCTTTCAGCCATTTGGCCTCGAACCTTCGAACCCCTCGCTCTCCAGGAACGGAAGGTGCTGAAGATCCCTCTGTATCCACTACTATTGGCCAATGGTCTGACTTGGTCATCTCTCCATTAGTTAACTGAGCTTTAGGAAAAAGATTATTCCAGAGAGCATTAGACACTCCCCGGTCTAGTCTTTCCCTAATTCTGCCTCGCTGCCATGTGAATATATCACCATTATAGCCCATATCCGTGAGATTACAATGGTCCAGAGCCTCACTGAAAGCCTGAAGGTATCATTGTGCTCTCGGTCGCCCTCCCTCTTGCTCAAAATGGTACAATATCTCATTAAAATCACCCAGGACCATCTACTTATACGCATGCGACTATGTAGTGTCCTTAATGCTTCCCACGTTTTCTCCTTTTCATCTCACTTTGGTTCACCATAAATACCTGTGAGCCTCCATTCTATCCCATCATCAAATAACACATCAATAAAGTATTATGAAACTTCCTGAATCTTTATTGACCTATTGTTCCTCCACAACATCAAGAGCCCTCCACTCCTGCCATCACTCTCCACAATGAGGTAGTGATCACAGAACAAATTCCTCTTCAAATTATCTGCCTTTACCTTTCCCAAATGTGTTTCAGACAAAAAAAAAACACATCCGGTTTCTCACGCTTCTGGATATCCAGAAGCGCACGCACTGCCTGGGCACTTTTAAGCCTGCGACAGTTCCATGCTAGGATTTTCATTGTGCCCGGTCACTCTCCTCGAAGGAGAGCACCAATCTTATATTTTTGGTTGGTACTGCTTCCTCCTTCCCGCCGTCATTCCTCCTTGGCCTCTTCTTCTCCTGTTCTTTTATTGGACTTGTAGTTGCACCCTGCTGAGCCGGGTTTTCAATCAAGCTCACTTGCATGGCCACCCTGCCTGCCCCATCCTCTCCCAAGTCCTCCGGCCTAGTAGCCAAATTGATATTGAGATCATCCTCATCCCCCTTATAAATATCCATGTCCATCACTTCCTCAACAAAACCTTCTCCCCTTCCACTTCCCCTTCCTCGACTTCTACCACACCCTCTACCTCTACCTCCTCGAGCCTCCTCCCTACCAAGTAATGCCGGCAAAAAAGGGGCCCGCAGCCAGTCCCACCATTCACAGCTCTCCTTACTATGAGTACCATCTCCACATTCCGTCAGCTCATGCCCCAAACACCCGCAGGCAGTTTTTCATACTGGACTAAATACTTCATGCGCTCCTTAAGGGTGATAGACACCGCACGTACCAATAGTTTCTTGAGATCAAGCCATACCTTAGCACGCAATTATGGTGTAGGATTAATCCTCCCTTCATTCACCAGTACCACAATCGGATCACCTACCTTCTTCACTACTTTCTCCGCTAATTCCTTCTTCTTCATTAAACCCTCCGGCACCCCTTGAATCCTTGTCCAAACTGGCACCCTGTCCAGATTGTATGAGCTGGCAGGAGAGAAGCAATATTCCTCCAAGACGATCGCCGCTCCTTTGAACAGCCATGGACTTCCTTCCATCAGTCTCGACCAATCCCCAAGACAATAGAGTTGGACTAAGAACAGATTCGGCCCCAAGACCTTGAACGTCACCTCCTTTGCCGCCGCCCATGCGTTCTGTAGAGCGCTAAATAAGGCCATGTGATTTGTATTTTTCTCTCACTTATAATTCAGGCTTACTTAATTTCCCCTATCTCTCTCTCACCCTTGCCCAGATCCATCCACTCTCGCTTCAACGACCCAGCGTAGTATAGCCGGCAGGCACGGTGCAGGCCACGAAGGATGGCATGGCTCACCCAACAAACATGGTGTGGGTGCTCCAGGTCCAGCCACACCCAACGACATCACCATCGGTGATAAATAGGATGACGAGATGCTCGAGCTTTTTGACCTGGTCTAAACACGACACGGCTGATCGATACTAGACATTTGGCACCTAGAAGTTAACTTAGCACCAGTTCTTAGTCCGGTTTGTACTGGTTTTGGTAGTATATATACCTCTCATATCGCGTCGTGTTTTTCCTTTTTTAATCAGGAGAAAAAACTCAAGTGGGAAAATAAGTATACTATACTGGTCATTATTGAGTTCAGTGGGCTCTAGTCGTGGCAAGGCTGCCATATTCGCAACCAAAAAGCCGTCTCGTGCGAAAAACTTGTACGGCACGTGAGCTATATGCGCTGAAACTACATAATGGACGACGGATTGATGAAGAAGACGGCCGATACGCCGAAGCGGCGCCTTGGCTCTGATCGAGGTTTGTGCATGGCTTCCCATTCTACTCCCTTCGTTTTAATTTATAAGTTGTTTGACTTTTTTTTTCTTATTTTAACCACTCGTTTATTTAAAAAATTGTGTAAAATATAATATTTTTTTGTTATGACCTGCTTTATTAATAAAAGTTCTTCGATGATAAGTTAAATTTAACTCTTTTTACATAATTGTTTTTAAATAAGATGAGTGATCAAATTTATGGTTGAAAAAGTCAAACGATTTATAATTTAGGACAGATTAAATATGGGGTCCTGGCGGTAACGTTCTATGGGATTAGTTCGCCGTCAGCCGTCTTCTCTTCTGCCAACGTTCCGGAGATGGATCCTTCGATGTCTCAGCTCCGTAGTTTGCCTTGTTACAGTCATGCCATTGCCACTGCAGTGTACTATAATGTTTTACCATGCATGGCTTCGTTCCAAACTCCAAACCATTATGGTATGATATGAACGAGTCGGATATTCGAGTTGCCAATCAAATATTGAATTACCGAGATGTTGCAAATTAGTTGTGAAGAAAATCACCCAAAAAAACAAGCTGAAGCATCAAGCATTTGTCAGTATGTGTTGATTGAACTGAAATTCCATCGGCATGATATGAGAATTTGAATCTTATAAATTCTAGTGAACATCTAGTTATTATTATCTAATGAAAAAATCAAAACCACAATAAAAGAGTTCAATGACACATTTACATTGAACTCATAATTTTTGTATGTATGCTGTATTGAATTCAACTCGCGGAAAAAACACTATTTTGAGTCGATTGATTCTTTATTTTGTAGTAGAGATCTCTCAATTGAAGTGAGAGTTGGGTTTGGTTGCTTGTGTAAGCACGTGCTACCTCCATACTACAAATATCTAGCTATATGTTAATTGGGATGAGGTTTTTTAGCTTTATTTATCTTGGCTAAAAAAAAACTTGATGTTCTAGGATTCAAATTTCCCACCAAAAAAACTTGACGTTTTAGCTCTTGAGATTATGGCCTACATGCCTCCATTCATTCCTTTTTAACGGGGGATTTATTCCTTAATTAGCACAGTCCACATCAGTTTTTTTAGGGATTTTTTGCTGTAGCTAGTAATTAAATTTAGTAGATCAAAAAAGCCTTGAATAGTTGAAGTAGGAAATAATCTTCTTCTTCTTCTCTCTCTCTCTCTCTCTCTCTCTCTCTCTCTCTCTCTCTCATTTGTGGTGTTTATAGTATCTTGCACAGGGATACCTGCGCTGTTACTTACTGTAGGTGATGCGCAATGATTAATTAACTCGAAACAGAACACAGAGTTGATTTGGACTAGCAGGAAGGTTGGATTGGATTTAAATAAAATAGTTGCGGGATTTGAAAAGGGTGAACACTGAACAAATTCAGTGAGAAACTGAAACACAGTCGCGGAATATGGGTGATTATAACATTTCAATGGATCTTGTTTTATCTTTCTTAACACTACAATCTCTTTAAGGTTTTACCGGGAGGAAAGATTCGGGTGCTGTGTCAATGGACTTTTGCAAAAACAAAATATTATTCCGAGCATTGCAATATTTATATTCAAGTGAGCTAAGCTGTGTAGATTGACGAATGTAAATTGGTGTAACAACCTATCTATATGAACCCCATTGGATTAATTTCTAGATTCGGCTGGATTTTCTCTAAATTGCGCCGTCGCAGAGCTCACGGGTATGCAGCATGGCTTCCTGCCTCGCCGTTGCTTTGGCGCGACCGAGCGCAAGGAACGGGTGTTTGGAACGTTGCTTTGCCGTTGTTTTGATTGTGATCTGACGGTTGAGAGTTTTTAAATGTTTTGATTCCGGGCCTAGTTAATTTCAATTGGTAGCCTGCTACGGCACGAGCGTTGACATATTGAGTCGCATTGCTGTTGCATAAGGAAATGAAACTGAAGCCGGTGTCCATCAGTGTAATTTTCAGAAAAAGATGTATGTAGTTTATCAGTAGATAACTTATTTTCAGAGGAAAGGAATAAAATCCCTTTTTCCTAAAAAAACAGTAGAGTAGGAGAACCATCAGAAAGGGTATGGCGTATATAAGAGTAGGAGACTTTAAGTTCAGAAAGTGCTCTCCAATCTGCATACCCTTACCAACCACTCATATATATTTTGTCTGAGCAATGTACAAATCCAATGCAGGTCACATGGTATGTGTAAAAGGTGCGGTGATCTTCAGATTGTAGCATGCTCACAGTGCAAAGGAATAGGCTCAGTTCGGAAAGGAGGCATGTTTAATTTGGGCATGCTAGATGATCTCTACGAATCACTTGGAGCTGAAGCCAAGACTGACAATTTGGTTCCATGCACAAAGTGCAGATCCAAAGGCCGTCTCTTCTGTCCAGAATGCTCGAAGATTGCATGACCTTTGAATAATAGTAATGGTACAAGGAAATATAAGGTCGTTCTAAGTTATGCTCACAAAATTTGCTGCTTTAGTTGACACAAATTGATGGTGGTACTGCTAGCGAATGTAGTCTGGTTTTCCTTCATGATTTCATCTTGATGTTTTAGTTTTAGACTGCAAGTTTTACTATGTGTTTCCATTTTACAATTGAAAGGGAACTACATATTTTTTATCAGTAGCACACAAATCATTATGCCCATAATTGTAGGTTTGTTGGTATGTAAAATGTATTGCATTGAGATAGTGGATAGGATACTTGTGGTCACTGGGTATATTTCAGGACAGTAGCTTGTAGTTTGTCTGAAATGCCACGTATTCTGTTCATAGAACAAAGCATTTCGACAGATGGCGTCGTTTCTTTTGGACCATGACTCCATGATAGCGACACATTTTCTTGGTTAACTGTAATTAACAACAAATTTCAAAAAAACTGTAATTAACAACAAGCTTTCTTTTAGTTTCTTTGTCTGTCTTTCTTCCATCTTGTTTTGTTTGGCATAGATCTCGTACTTTTCTTGCCCGAAGCATGGTACTTTCGCTCACCCCAAGCCCAGCCAGGCTTAGAGGCCAACGTGCTTGGGCTAGCCCAATCCGATGTAGCAGGCCGTGCTAGAATGCACCCCAGGCATATAGGGATGCCAAAGCCTAGCCTGCTCCACCACGGTGGGCTCAGTGGAGGTCCAACCTGCCAGCCCCAGGCCCCCTTAGTCTCGTCCACACCCTCTCACGCATATAAGCCCCCCTTTGGCCCAGCACCGTGCCACCTAAACCCTAATTCATTTCTCCGCTCGCTAACCGTACCTCTTGCCTTTTGCTCCCATCTCGCTTCATGGAGAACCTAAGCTCTCCTCTCGTGTCATCCTCAATTCTGGCAACCTCAATGTGTTCAATCCATCGGTCGTTGCTCTTCTCTTCCAGTTTCCCCTCTCACGACCTCTCATGCGCTTCCTGTCTCCTTTCGTTAAACTATCGTCCATGACTTATTGTCTTTTTTGATTCAAGCATGGTTCAAATTCTTCGGGATGCCCCTCGCCATCTCCGGCACTGAGCTCCGGTTGTGCAGGTAGGTTGGATTGGGCTCTTGATCTCTTCTCTCGATATGAATTATGATCTCTCTCTCTCTCTCTCTCTATCACGCGCGCGCACGTAGGTCTCTAACATAGTGCGGGCTTGGTGGTAGCGCGCACCGTCGAGGAATAGGGACGTAGATAAGATTGTCACCAGCAATGAAGACATCATCAGGGCACGACTACCCCGTGAGGACGACGACAACATCAGTGACGACATTGCTGCCTTGTCTGGTATCGCCATTGGTAGTGACCTGGTCTGATCGATCTCGATAGCGGTGATGGTGTGGTGATGATGGGACAGGGACGCTAGTTGGCTCTAATAGCACAGATGGACAAACTATTTGATCCGTTGGTAAGTGTCCTAGATTTGGTGTTTGAGAAGACTTTTGATGAGGTGTTTGAGGTTGATGGTAAACATGTGTTCGATCTCTTGTTATTTGCAAGTTTTATAAGCACCAATTGTCTACTAGATCTTGTGCTAGCAATAGCCATTTGCTTAGGCATAAAAAATCTTGTAAGAGAAAGGCTATTCAATCTACTAGGGTCTAGTCTGGTGTTTCCTTAATCACGATGGTTTTATTCACAATTAGGATTATAAACTTACTATGTCTCGATCTGAGTTGAGTTGTGTAGGTCGATTGCTAGGCTTGATCTTTAGTTTGGTGTAGTTGAGACACAGGCATGGAAGGATTACATCACTCATGCTCATAATCCTCAATTTTAAGGTGCCCAGGTAGATCATTAGCAAATATCTTGATAAATAGTTTACTGAACGTCGTGATGTCTTAAAAGTTCTATCTTGTTTGTTGTTTCTTCTGTTGCTTTGAATTTAGACATTTGATCTGGTAATGATAAGGAGGACTACATTAGTGTTGTTTCTCACTTTCTCCATGTTGATTGGGAGTTACATAAACGAGACGTTGGCCTCTGGCTCATTGGGGTTTCACATTCTGGTGCCAATATATCAGAACATATTGTTGTTGTAGTTGAGTATGGACCAGTTGACAATTCTCTATCACCCTAGACAATTCATCTACCATGAACACTTTGACATGAACATTTTGTCACATATGTTTGCTAGTTACTTGGGTCCTGATCATGATCCTTTGGTCCTCAGACCCATAGAAATGGCCTTGTGCATAAGCGTTGTGCTTGCCATATCATAGATCAAATGTTAAACTGGCTTGAAGAGGTCGAAGCCTTCCACAGATGATTTTAGAGATTCACTTAACTTCTTAAATTCCTCTTATCAATGTATTGTTTTTTTCAAGAACTACTGCATTGCTAAGGTTCTGCGCCCTCGTTTAGTTTTGATATCGATGTAGGGATCAAAACAATCAGAAACGATAGATAGGAAACCAAATCACTTTCATTTTCACATTTTTTTATCAAAAATGAAATTGATATGATATTGTCAAAAATGATTATGTCATCGATATTTCGGTAATTTCAAAAATGATAGTAGTCGATCAGAAAATACATCGCTAACGATCAAAATCCATGAGAACGATATCCTCGAAAATGATAAACATGCCAAACCATAGAACATGAGAAGGGTCATAACTCGACCTATCTCACATAACAATAATAAATAAAGCCACAATTGACAAGACCACAAGCTAAAACCACACAGTTCACACCAGGTCTCAAACAGTGGCTGATTGCCATGTAGTATGTGATTTGGCTCATTTCCTTCTTGTTCCTATATACTTATGAAATACTTGCTGTGTAGTTTCTTTCCAAAAAAAAATATGCCTTATGTGCTTGCAGCTGCGTGTGTAGATGGGCATTGTTTGGATGCAGATGAAATTGCTAGATAGAATCAAAGGAGCTAGTGAATACCTATTCATGTTTTGGATGTTCATACCATGTCATTTGAGAATTGACCATCTTCTCCTCCTCTCCACACTAGACCACACTGGCAGTGGTGCTTCCTCATGCCACAAAAGTCTCATTGGTCCAGGGCAAAACTCACCCACGCCACCCGCGTCTCACCAAATGAGCACTAGAGTGAGCTTGGGGCCTCACTAGCAGAGGGAGGAGGGGGTGGCACGACGTGTTGGCGGAGGGAGGAGGGGACGGTTGAAAGCCTTAGTTTGGTTTTGATAATTGATGACACCCTAAGGACTAACCTACTTGCTAAGTGATGGCTAAGTGTAGGTTATCCTAACCATGGTGAGTGGAGCTAAATGATGTTGATCAAGTGAGCTCAACCATGGATCAAGGTGGATCAAGTAGAGATGATCAAGGAGAAAGAAAAGGACTTAAAAGAGAAAGCAAAGGTATAAACCTAATAGGGCTTTTCTTTTGGTGATCAAGATACCAAGTGGGTGTGATCACATTTAGGATAGATAGCCGACTATTAAGGGGAGAACTAAGTGATTGGATTACCTTCAAGTGCTCTAGGTTGCATTTCATTGCATTGAATCTAACTCAACCTAGACTTTGACTTAGAACCCTTGGAAAATGTTTTCAAAAGCTAACACACCGTGCACAATCGTTGGATTCTTTGATGTTAGCACTCGGGAACAAGGGTTGAAGTGGTAGAAAGCTGTTTGGGGTCTCTCTCCCTCGTGCCGAGCTTGCGAGGCAAGATTCGGCGATTTCCGGAGAAAGTCACAATAGAAAAATAGTGAGTTTCAAGCGTCGGACTCTTGGGATACAGAGCGTCAGACCATTGGTTGCATGCGTCCGACGGTCCCCAGACTTGTTCACTGTGCAAAAGCATTGGACAGTGAGGGTTAGTCCGACGGTAAGCGTCGGACACCGTCCGAGGCTTGCTGGAGCTCTCTGGAAGTCTTTGGAAGCTTCGGACGGTAAACTTCTTTAGTCCGACGCGCTGACTAAGCTGAGTCCGATGGTGGTTCGAGCTGTGAGAGTCGGGCAGTCCGACGAGTTGAGAAGGACAAGTGTCGGACTATTGGCTGACAGTTCGACAGCTTGGCGTGGCGAGTTCACGCTCTGGGCACGGTCGCGGCGAAGTGTGTTCACGGCGTCGGACGGTGAGGCTTGGTTCGACGCGGGCCCTTGGACCAGCGTCTGACGGAGTTTTCCTCTCTGTAAACTCTCTGGAAACGTCAAACGCAGAGGAGTTTTGGTCCGACGGCGTTCAGTCCGACGATCAGCAGAGTGGCGCGAAAAGTTAGCCATTGAGATGCAGTGGCTGTGGTTGAATCGAGCTGACACGTGGCACTAATCCAAGCATCGGACCGTGGCGTTGGTCCAACGGGTTGCATCCGACGGTAGCGTCCGACGCCCCGAAAAGAGTGTTAACGGCTGTTTTTTAGTGGGTAACGGCTAGGAGTGCACTTAGGGGTATTTATACTCCTTCCCTGATCACTTGGTGACTCTCTTGCACATTTGATTCATTGCCATACACTTATGAGCACTCTCTAGCCTTCCACTCACTCACTTGTTCATCTTTGATCATTTTTGTGAGTTGAGTGATCCTCAAGTGCATCATTGCTAGTGATTTGCATTCTAGAGCACTTGAGAGCAAGCCTTTGCTGAGTTCTTATTCTCTTGGGGCATTGCCTTGTCCCTAGCGGCTTGGAGGCGATTCCGGTGTGAGGTTGATTGGTGATTGTTCAAGCCCACACCGAGGTGTTGTTTGTAAGGGGTTCTTGCGGTTATTCCCCGGCGGAGTGCCAAAACCGACTCTAGTGGATTGCTCGTGGTTGATAGCCACTTCTCTTGTGTTGGTGAGTGGCTCCCGGTGAGGGATTGACGTGTGAAGCCTAGCTCGCAATCCACCAAGGAAGACCGGTGCCACAACGAGGAGTAGCGTGACGGCGATCACGTGAACCTCGGTAAAAAATTGGGTGTTCATTGTTTTCTCCACCTTCGAGTGGATGATTGGGGTTTCCGGTCTTCTCCATTGGTGATTGATCTTCATTGTGTTTATTGATCATCTCTTGGTGATTGGGTCTGAAACGACCTCGATTTCCACGAAGGGAAATCCACAGGCTCGAATTGTAATTCAACAGATTGCTTGGGACAATCCATGAAATTACCCATATCTCAGTTGACACCAGGATCCATACAACGGTAATTAAGTCTTACATAAACACTTATTACATCACCACACTGGCGGAATCAACATTCAGAGAAGCTTTAGAAGATGCGGAAACGTTTTATCCTTCACGGCCAACTTGAGTGTAGCACGTGACCCTATTCTTCACTATCGTCTTCCTCGAAGTCGTACTCATTCTCGTCACCTGACAGCAAATTTATCAGTACAATATGTACTGGCCACGGAGCCCACCTATGCAGCATTTGCTTTGTGGAAAGTGGATGCAAGGCTATACAAGCAGACCTATAGGCTGAGGTTTTCCTATGCAGCTGAAATCAATGTTTAATTAGTCAAGTTTTATCTCCAGTTAACACCATCATCCCTTTTCCCATCACCACATCTCACTTACCCACACCTCGCTCTCATTCGACAGGCCCAACTCCCTCTCGGGCCTATCTCAGTGGCACACTACCACAGCGGGTACACTGTCGGAAAATGTCATCCAGGGGGAGAAGAGAACACTCACTACACTAGTAGAAGCTTCACAGGAAAGGTCCATAGCCAACAGGTTGGCATATGTATCGATCGATCAACCGTACACTTTGCAGAGGTTTCACTACCCACAAGATTAGCCATCATAGGTGTTGTGCAAACACCTAGGCAGAATTCCGGATGCTTGCTTGCCTAGGTCGATGCCACCCTACCACTCAGCCCTGGGATATTCCGGATCCTACACCGTTATGCTGAGACTGGGAGACACAGTACCAGGCCCATCCAGTGGTACTGCGCATCTAGAACGGAACGGGAACCCATCGACCGTCTCCGCCCACCCTTATCACCTCTCAACCTAGCAGTAGTGGCACCGTCCTACCAAGTAGTCCAGCCGTCTCCCGCCCATCAGAAGTGAGTGAGTAGAAAAGGATTCCCATGAACCGGAAACTAGTCCGTCCTAGGTTTGACCAAGCAGGCATCTTCACTTAGGGGATACTCTCCCCGTGCCATCACAACACCTCCGTCCACGGGCTTCAAACCACCAAGGCTATCCCACCCGGAACCTCCTCAACAACTTTACCCGCCACAGGTATCTCGCTTGGGGATGCCCAGGTTGCACCCCCGGCACGACTTGCCCCATGGGCTTGTCTCACATCCCACTTGGTCGACATCAACCCTTACCACGCACCCAAGACGCACGCAGTACTCTCTCCCAGTGGTTATAATCAGTTATACACCGTCCCAATTCCACCACATAGCATATAGCAAGTAGTAAGTAGTGGAAGAGTAACAGTAAATTAAGCAGCAGCTAACCTAGCAGCGGATAGCAGGGTATAGTCTTATCAAGGTAGGGAATTCAAATATACTACCATGCAACCAATCCATACATAATCATAAAGCAATAGCAACAATGTCATTTGCAATGCGTAAATAGGATCTAAGGATTTGGTGGGACGTGGCACCTTCGTAGTCGTCTCCTAGCTCCTGAAGGTACTCGTGGTCGTCTTCCTTAGTCAGATCCTCCTCCGGCTCTGAAATAGAACACGAAATAGTCGCGTCAGCGACTCCTATAGAGTATATCAGAAAAATCCAATAAAATAAAGAGCCAAATGCACACAAACATAGTCTTAGATTGTAGATCTCATTTTTCTGAGAATTTTGATATATGGTGCGCAATTTTTGGACTTCGTATGAATAAGTTATGAATTTCCGAAGATTATCCTACTTTCTGAAAATGGAAAATGGCCGATTAGGGGATGGCAGCTCGGGATTGGTCCACGTGGCGCGCGGGTCCAGTAGTGCGGCATGTGGCGCCACATCAGAACTCAGACCCGATGGTCGCCCACCAGGTGTTCGATGCTGGTTCCCAGAGAGTCGCCGGCGTCGGCGGAGCTCGGCGGGGCTCGGCGTAGCTCGGCGGAGCTCGGCGTAGCTCGGGCGAATCGGAGATTCGGGGCGCCGAGGGTGCCGCTCTCCCGAGCTCTCCCGGGGAGGCTCGGGCGAATCGGACATTTGGGCACCGAGGGTGCCGCTCTCCCGAGCTCTCCCGGGGAGGCTCGGGCGAATCGGAGTTTTGGTGCGCCGAGGGTGCCGCTCTCCCGAGCTCTCCCGGGGAGGCTCGGGCGAATCGGAATTTTGGGCGCCGAGGGTGCCGCCCTCCCGAGGGTTGGCTGTCATTAGAGAAATGATGTCGTGGGCCTCCTTCTCTCCCACGGCATACGGCGGTTCTCCGACGAGGTGGAGGCGCACGTAGCCAAGGCGACAGACATGATTCGGGGCTCGGCTATCTACGCGGCGGTGCCGAGGCAGACTTGGCGAACCTCGTCGGCCTTTCTCCACAGCGCGAGGCGATCGGGGGTACTCGGAACGGATTTTAGGCGAGGCGGAACGTGTCGGCGGCGATCACGTTTCCCCGAGAACGCACCTCTCGGTGTTCCGGGCTATGGAGGTTCGATCTTCCACAACTAAGCTTGTCCGAGGTGGTCGGTGAGTTGGTGGTCATGCTAGCGGGTCGCGTTGGCGGTTTCACGGCTTGTGCGCGCGGGAACGCCGTCGAGGTGGCGGTGCTCCGAGCACATGTGACGGCGATGCCCGTCGGAAGTGGCCTGACGTCCATAGCCGATGTCCAGTGGTTTGATGGCTGGTCTTGTGGGCGTGTTGTGCGAAGTGTTCAGGGGCCAAAAACAGCCCGCGGCCTACACGCTCGTGATGCCGAGCGCCATGACCGTAGCATGGCGAGGTTGGATGAGGTGCTCGGTGGCTCACCGTGGGGCTGGTGAGGTAAGGATGGCGGTGCAGTGACGAGGTGACGCTGTGCAGAGTGATCGCAGTGCCGTGCCGCTCCTCGTCCGCAGCTCGGGCTTCTCCTCCGTGTCCGGCTCCGGCGTGCTCCGCGGCGGCGGTGCTCCGGCAGCTTCTCCTCCTCTGCTCCGCCCTTCTCCCTTCTCCCTCTCCCTCTATTGTGCGGTGTGGTGTAGTGGTTGTGCCGCAGCGCGGCGACGGTGAGTGGGACGAGGTCTAGGGCTTCGGGGTGACTCCTTTTATAGACGGCCAGGGCATGGCGTGGCGGCGGACGATGATTAGCGGCGAAGGGGGCACGTGGAGACCATCGGTGCTCCCGAGCTAGGGTTTCCCAGTGCGCGCGGCTTCTTGGCGAGCAAGGCAGGGGACAGGCGAGGGACAGCGGGGTCAGGGCTCTGCCATGCATGGCGCTGTCGGTCACACCATTTGCGTGACTCTGTCGGCCACCGTCTTTCGCGAGGTGAGAAGAAGAACAGTAGCGAGAGCGGCTGACAGGCGGGGCCGGGCGGTCAGCGGCTGCGGGGGAGTGGGTGAAACGGTCGCGCGCGCGCGCTTGCTCGGTTGGGCCGCAGCTGGGCCGACAGGCTGGCTTCCTTTCTTCCTCTCTTCTCTTTTCTTTTTCCTTTTCTATTTTCACTTAAGTGTATTTATATACATATATTACCTTTTTTAAATATTGAGTAAATACAAACACAAATTGCAATAAATCCCAATTGTGATGCATAAGCTATTATTCTATGTGAATGGAATTAAAATGCAAGCTATACTCCCTTATTTACCAAATTCATAATGAAACCTATATGCTTGCACAAGAAAAATGGGTTTTCACATTAAATAAATGAAAAATTTTAATTGGTTGGGATTTTTAGGTTGTGTGGGTTTTTAGGGTTGTTACAGTCCTCCCTCCTCATTAGGATCTCGACCTTGAGATTCAGAGATAACGTACCCTTCGAAGAGGTAAGGAAACATAATCCGCAAGTCCGATTCTTTCTCCCACGTAGCTTCCCTTTCGGTGTGATTGCTCCACTGTACCTTGCACATTGGAATTGTCTTGTTTTGCGTCTCTTTGGTATCCCGTGCCAAGATCTTGATCGGATGTTCCTTGTATTCAAGTGTGTCTTGCAGGTCTAATGCATCCGTAGGAACTTGCTCCTCGGGAAGCTTCAAACACTTCCTTAATTGCGAGACATGGAACACGGGGTGTACTCCAGATAATTCCTCCGGTAGTTCCAGCTTGTAAGCAAGCTTTCCAACCCTTTTACAGATCTTGTATGGCCCAACATATCTTGGTGCCAATTTCCCTTTTACGTGGAATCTGACAGTGCCATGAAGCGGAGATACCTTGAGGTAGACATAATCCCCAACCTTGAACTCAAGCTCTCTACGTCTTCTATCTGCATAGCTCTTTTGCCTACTTTGTGCAATCCTCAAATTCTCTCTTACTTGGGCAACACCTTCTTCTGCTTCCACAATCTTAGCAGGACCGAAGAATGTCCTTTCACCTGGTTCTGACCACATTAGTGGGGTTCTGCACGGTCTTCCATACAACGTTTCAAATGGAGACATCTTAATGCTTGTCTGATAACTGTTGTTGTATGAGAACTCGGCGTGGGGTAGACAGCTCTCCCATCCTTCCTTGTACCTCAATACGCAAGCACGTAACATGTCCTCGAGAATCTGGTTCACTCTTTCTGTTTGCCCATCCGTTTGCGGGTGGTATGCGGTGCTATAGTCGAGCTTGGTCTCGATGGACTTGTGCAAGGATTTCCAGAACTGTGATACGAACTGTGGGCCTCGGTCAGATATAATACTCAGAGGCGCCCCATGTAACTTCAAAATGTTTGATACGTACAGATCTGCTAGCTTTTCAACTCTATACTTCCTTTTGACCGGTATAAAATGTGCGACTTTGGTCAGACGATCCACTATTACCCATATAGAATCATATCCATGCTCGGATCGGGGCAATCCTAATATGAAGTCCATGGATATGCACTCCCACTTCTATTCTGGTATCTCAACTGGTTGTAGCAACCCTGCTGGTCTCTGATGCTCGGCCTTGATTCTATTGCATGTATCACATCGGGCTACATGCCCTGCAATGTCTGTCTTCATATTCTCCCACCAGAAGTGCTTCCTTAGATCATGGTACATCTTGGCTGACCCTAGGTGAATGCAATATTTGGTGTCATGCCCTTCCGACAGGATCTCTTCTCGTATCGCTGAATCCGTTGGTACGCAGATTCTATCTTTGTACCATACAGTTCCCTGTTCATCTTCTCGGTATTCGAGGCCTCTTCCTAGCTTCATCAAACCACAGATATAGTCTATCTCCGGACAGTTCTTTTGTGCTTCACGGATCCGTGAGGTGAGATTGTACTCGACGTGAAGCTCATTTAGCATGCCATAGGAGACTACCTCGAGCTGGAATGCGTCGAACTCTCTCCTGAGCTCAGGCGGCATAGAGTTGGTGATGAGGGTATGGCAGTAGCTTTTGCGGCTAAGTGCATCAGCGACAACATTAGCCTTCCCTGGGTGGTAATGGATCTCAAGATCATAGTCCTTGATGAGTTCTAGCCATCTGCGCTGCCTCATATTCAGATCTTCTTGTGTGAAGAAGTACTTCAGGCTCTTGTGGTCAGTGTAGATGTCACACTTGTTGCTTATTAGATAGTGTCTCCAAATCTTCAGTGCATGTACCACGGCTGCAAGTTCTAGGTCATGAGTCGGGTATCGCTGCTCATGTTCCTTCAACTGTCTTGAGGCATAAGCTATCACCGTTCCTTCTTGCATTAGTACACAGCCCAAACCTTGCCGAGAGGCATCACAATATACAACAAAATCTTTGTGAATATCGGGCAGGGCTAGTACAGGTGTAGTAGTGAGCTTCTCTTTCAAGGTCTGAAAACTCTTCTCACATTCAGGAGTCCATATAAACTTGTTCTCTTTCTTCAGCAAGTTGGTCATGGGTCTAGCAATCTTGGAGAAATTCTCAATAAATCTGCGATAGTATCCTGCAAGTCCCAAAAAGCTTCTGATTTCTGACACATTATGGGGTTGTTTCCATTCTTTCACAGCTTCAATCTTGGCTGGGTCTACCGCGACTCCTTCTCCTGACAGTACGTGTCCAAGGAAAGCAACTTCCTCTAGCCAGAATTCACACTTGGAGAATTTGGCGTATAGCTGGTTGCGAGACAACCTCTTCAATACGGTCCTCAGATGATGTTCATGTTCCTCTTTTGTGGCTGAGTAAACCAGTATATCATCAATAAATACCACTACAAACTTGTCTAGCTCATTCATGAAGATCTTGTTCATCATGTTCATGAAGTATGCTGGAGCATTAGTGAGTCCAAATGAGACTACTGTGCACTCATACTGTCCATATCTAGTGACAAATGCAGTCTTCGGGATATCCTCTTCGCTGATCTTCATCTGATGGTACCCTGATCGGAGATCGATCTTTGAGAAGTACTTGGCCTTACTCAGTTGATCTAACAGATCATCGATGCGGGGCAATGGGTACTTATTCTTGACCGTAACCGCATTCAGATTCCGATAGTCGATGCACATCCTCATCGTGCCATCCTTCTTTTTGACAAACAAAACGGGAGATCCCCAGGGCGAGGCACTAGGCCTAATGAAGCCCTTCTCCAGTAATTCTCCTAGCTGCTTCTTGAGTTCCTTCAACTCATCAGCCGACATTCTGTAGGGTCTTTTGGCAATCGGTGCAGTTCCTGGCATCGGCTCTATAACAAACTCCACATCTCTATCTGGTGGCATTCTTGGCAACTCCTCTGGAAATACGTCATTGAATTCACAGACTACTGGCACATCTCTGAATGTCAGCTCCATTTTATCTGCCTTAGTCTCCAGAGCACATAGGAGGGCTTGGACTCTCCCGGTTTGGGGTATACTTCGGACGGCTGTTCCCCAAGGGTGGGTTACCTGAACATATCTGGGTGAACAAGTTATCACTCCCCGATGTTTGGTTAGCCAGTCCATGCCTAAGATGACATCTAAGCTATTGGAGGGTAGTAGGGTTAGGTCAGCTCGAAAGTCAAGTCCCTCGATTGTGATTATCACTCCCCTACATATGTGAACGCTTCTGAAGGTTCCTAAGGGCGAGCTAGTTAGGATGGGGTTTGCTCTCGGGGTTATAGGTATGTTATGCTTACGTGCATATGCAGATGAAATGTATGAACATGTAGCTCCCAAATCGAACAGAACTGTAGCCATGTTACCCTGAACTAGGAACGTACCGTACACAGCATCAGGTGCAGCTTCAGCTTCCTCAGCGGTCATGTGGTTCAGTCTTCCTCGGGTAGCAGATCCCCGGTTCGGTGTACCCTGTGCAGCTGCTGGTGCACGGTTGAGGTCGGGGCACACAGCCACACGGTGTCCAGGCTTTCCGCATCGGAAGCAAGTGAAGGGCGCACTGCCTGCTGCGTTTGTCGCAGGAGCCTTCCAATTGTTTGTCCTTGGCGTGTTGGTAGCGGGGGCAGGTGTGTTCTGCATAGCTCGAGTCGGCGCAGGGTAGGTCTGAGCGGGGCGGCGATAGTTGCTGCTGTTGGTACCACCACCACGGCTCGTTCCTGAAGAAGGTCCCTGGCGAGTTCGGAAAGGCGGGGGTGCACCTGTTCGCTGTCTCTGGGTGGAGCAGTGCGAGCGGGTCCCTCAGAGCGGCGCTTCTTTCCCTTGTTCTGGGCCTCGAACTCCAGATGTGCTTCTATGCGATCCTTCTCGATCTCAATACAGCGGTCAATCAGCTCACGCAGAGTGTAGCTCTTGTTCCCTGACAAAGCCAACCTGATCTTGGTCTGAAGTCCCTTCCTGTAGTAGTACATCTTTTCCTTCTCGGAACTCACGCAAGACGCAGGTGCGTAGCGGAGCAAGCAGTTGAAGCGGGTGGTGTACTCGTGGATCCGGTCAGCTCCCTGGTGAAAGGTCCTTGTTTGGTTTTGGTAATTGAATGACAACTTAGGTGGACTAATATGTGTCTAAGTGATGATTACACAGGTGATTAGTCCACAGGTACATGTGTGTGAGCAACTATGCCATGGAGGTGGATATGGCGTGTTGAGTGTTGCTTAGCTCACACATATGGAGATGAAGGAGCTAAACGCATGAGACATGACATGGAGTCATGTGGCTAGGTGGAGAAGATCAAGACGAGGCTTCGCGTCGATGGACCGGTTGCAAGTGTGAAGGGCAAGTCGGGTGATGGCTTGGCGCCGATGGACCAACGCAACGGTGAAGAGCAAGCAAGTCAAGGATCGATGAATCAAAAGCCACGTGATGATATGAAGTGGATCATATCATTCATGAGGTGTTAGTGCATGTGTTGCATTGGCATCGATGGTGTCGGAGACGGTGATGAAGACGGTGATCGAAATGGAAAGCGCAAGGCAAAGGTATAACCTAGGGCATTTCCATTTCACCGGTCTAAGGTTGAGTAGAGAAGTGTTTGACCGGATTTAGGATAGATGGCCGTACTATCAAGAGGGGCAAACTTGTTTGCATATTGGTCATCTAGTGCCACTTGAGCGATCTAACTTGCATGCGTTGCTAGGATCGAGTGGCGTGGTGAAAAGAGTGAAAAATCCTTTGAAAAATGTTTGTGAAAAGCTAACACACATGCACATGAGGTGTACACTTGTTGGTGTTAGCACTTTTGCAAAGGTGAAAGTGTTTGGAGGTGGTGTTGTGAGGTAGAGAGGGTGTGGTTCTCTTTCTTCCTCCTGCCGAGCTTGCGAGGCAGGATTCAGAGGTTTTTGGCAAAGTAAAAGGACCGTCGGACTGTGTGGAGGGATAGCGTCGGACCATTGAGTAGAGTTCGACGCCTAACCCTAGTTCTGGCCAATAGCGAGCGTCGGACGCTCGGTTAACGAGCGTCGGACCATTGTCCGCTTCAGTCCGACGGTGGCGTGCGGTGTCGGCGTGACGCGTGGCGTTCGGGAAAGCGTCGGACGCTAGAGTTTCGTCCGACGGTGAGCGTCGGACTGGAGTCCGAAGGTTTTGAGCGCTCGGGGAGCTCTCTGGAAGCGTCGGACCGTGGTGATCATTGGTCCGACGGCTAACCGCGCGAGAGTCCGACGGTGGCCGAGCTGTGGCCCGTCTGTGAGAGTCGGACGGTCCGACGCCTGGAGCTGTGCGCGCGTCGGACCATCGGCTTGAGCGTCCGACGGTTGGAAAAACGGCACGAGAAATAGCCGTTGTGATCCAACGTTCGACTTCAAACGGCTAGTGACACGTGGCGACCATCGAGAGCGTCGGGCCGTGGGCTTTGGTCCGACGGTGGCGCGCCGGTTCGGTCCGACGGTCGGTCCGACGGCTGTTTTCAGTTGGCAACGGCTCTTTTGAGCTGAGGGCTATAAATAGAGGGCTGTGGCCGGCTGTTGGAGGGGGTCTTGCACCTTGGGAATGTGTCTCCCTTGTTTGTGCATGGCTTAGTGCTCTCCAACTCACTTGTGCTCATAGAATTCACAATCGAGGAGTGAGTGATCGATCGATAGTGCGTTGCATTGAGAGATTGCATCATGTGGCACTAGGTGATCGAGTTGCAAGCCGGTGGTGCTTGTTACTCTTGGAGGTCGCCACCTCCTAGACGGCTTGGTGGCGAGAGGCTCCGTGGAAGCAAGCAAGAAGATTGTGCTTAGCTCCGGAGAAGCTTTGTGAGGGGTTGGAGCTCACCCCGCGGGAGATCGCAAAGAGCATCGCTAGTAGAGCGAGACGTGAAGAGCGACAAGTGGTCCGGCCGAGTCAAGTGCTAGAGCTTGTGGTAAGCACTCCACGTGGGAGAGTGTGACTTGCGGGTCACCACTAGCAAGAGGACCGGCGGCAACCTTGGAGCTTGTCTCAACGGAGGACGTAGCTTGTGGCGACAAGTGAACCTCCGGGAAATAAATCACCGCGTCAACATCTTCCCATCCTTCGCGGTGGTTTGCTCCCTTCTACACAAGTTATTTATATTGTGCATTACTTTATTTGTGTAGTTGTAGATGCTCTTGTGAGACCGGTTAGCTTGTGTAGCTTGCCACTCACCTTCTTAGCTTGTGTAGCTTAGAAGTAGTTCTCACTTAGTTTGTGTAGCTAAAGTGAGTTGCGCTCTTTGATTTGGATTGTGTATCCTTGTCATTGAGCAAGTAGTGAGCTTAGGTGCTTAGTGCGTTTTTGCTTGCAAGTTAATAGAAATTTCCCCGGTGCTTAAAGTACTAGCGCTTAGGTTTGTGTGATCTTGCGCTAGAACGGTTTAGGGAAGCTCAAGCTAGACTTGCACCTTTGCTTCTCGCTAGGATCTTTGGCAAGGTGTTTAGAGTCTTAGTTAGAGGGGTGAATTGTCGCTAGAACCGATTAGGTTTTATTCCGCTGCGATTAGTTGTTATAAAGGACTATTCACCCCCCCTCTAGTCCGCCATCTCGACCCTACACGTGGTATCGGAGCTTGGTCTCTCAATTGCGGTCTTAACCGACCCGAGAGGATGGCGACTTATGGGCTAGATGTTGATTGTCCATACACATTTGATGGCACACACTTTGCACGTTGGAGAAATTGGATGGAATGTAATATTAAATTTATTTCTCCCCAAATGTGGTGGATCGTAGATGTAGGCTTTTCCCATGCGATTGATGAGGACAATCCTACCGAAGCGCAAGGAAAATGCTTACAACTCGATTACTATGCTATTGACATGTTTTATAGAGCTTTGGATTATAGCATCTTTAGAGAGATCGTGCATTTCAAGACCGCTCATGAGATTTGGGCATATCTCAATGAGAACTATGGTAAGCTCCCCGAAGATGAAGATGATGTCAAAGACATAAAGCTTGGTGATCATGAGCACCCTCACAACTCCATGATTGTGGAGAGTTGCTCCTCCGCTTGGTCAAGTGATGGTGATGATGATGCTACCCCCAAGATCACTTGACAAGGGAGTTGATGAAGCCACAAGTGATGCAGATGATGATGCTGCCCCATGCACGCTTGATGATGGCTATGAGAGTGATGAATCTACAACTTCTACCACTTCATCACAATGCTACATGTCACTAAGGGGCACCAAGGTATCATTTCGTGATGTTGTTGTTGATTGTGATGAACCAGGTCTTGAGCTCATGCGTAGACTCGCTAATGCTTTAGAAAATGAGATGAATAAAACAAAGAATTTGACTAATGAAAACTCTTTTCTAAAGGACACATGTGAACAACAAAAGCATTTACTTTATGTCATGAGTTGTTCACATGAGGAGCTAAAATTGACTCATGAGGAGCTTAGTGTTGCTCATGAGAATTTGGTAAAAGACCATGCTTTTCTCACTAAGGAGCTTTCAAATGAAAAACTTAAAACTAGTGAGAGCTCATCACTTGGGTCAAATGATCAATCATATATTGCTAACCCTTGTGATGTAAGTATGAAGAGTGTATCCACCTCATGTGATGATTTACTTTCTATGCCTTGTTCTTTACTTTTACATACTTGTTCTACTTCTATGTCTTGTGAGACTAACCTTTTGAAGGAGAACAATGAGCTCAAAAGTCAAGTGAAGAACATGAGTGACAAGATAAAAAGGTGGAACAACTCAAGTGTCACCCTCAATAACATGTTAAAGAATACAAAAATTGTCGGTGACAAGAGTGGCCTTGGGTACATCAAAAAGAAATGGGACATGACCAAAGGAGAAAGAAAGAGAGCTAGAAAAGAGAAGAAGCAAGAGCGAGAAAGACTTGCTCATTTCATGTGCTTTATATGCCATGAAATGGGTCATCTAGCTTTGTCATGCCCTACCAAAGAGAAGCCCAAGAAGAAAGAAGAAGTGAGGCTCACACATCCACAATGTCCCAAGTGTAGCACTAGAAGTGATATCCCTTCTACGTGCCTATACAAGAGATTTGTGAGGCCTCAACAAAAGCCACAAGACAAGACACCCCAAGATCAAGTCAAGACCAACCATGAAGTATGCTATGGTGACTTGAAGAAGAAGAAAACAAGAAGGGGTAATGGAAGAGGAAGGCATCAAACTCATATTCATGATGCCAAGTTGATGATGAGCAAGACTCAAGAGAAGAATAAGATGGCTCACATCAAGTGTGTCAAATGTGAAGACATGGGTCACTTTGCCTCGAAGTGTCCTAACAAGCTTGAGAAGAAGGCTCAAGCAACTCAAGAGAGGCGAGGCAATGAGAAGCACAACATGAGCAAGAAAGAGAAGGCTCAAGCAAAGCAAAAGTGCTACTCATGCCGGGAAAGGGGACACATGGCTAATTCATGTCCCCTAGGTAACACTCCTAAGCCTATTTCAATTCATGCAAATAATTTGCTTAGGAAGGATGACAATGGTACCTCATCGGTTGCTATTGCAAAACATCCCGCTATCCATACTAAGGCAATGCCTAAGTATGTTGCTCCTAACTTGAGAGGACCCAAACTAGTTTGGGTACCATCAAAAAGTGGATAATTGCGTGTAGGTACCATGGCATTGGAGGCATTTAATTGGCATTCATATTGATCATCATATAATGAGTCAAGTCATGATTACTAGTGTAAATCCAAACCAATGCCAAGTCAAATAAAGTGAAGTCCAAGTGCTATAACATACAAGTGCAAAAGTTCAAGTTGTGGGTGGTTCTTTGGATAATTATTTGATGACTTGCAAACAATTGAGTTGAAGCTTGCAAATGGATGATCATGAACTATCAAGGTATATCATTTGTTGATCAAACTTATTTGGATGCATATGAGTTGATTGAATTGGATAAATATGCATATGTTGCTTGCAATAAGAAGTTTAAATGGAATAATTGCTTAGTGATCAAATTTGAGTAGATTTGATTGGATATGATCATAGGATGACTTTTAGTAAGTGGATTGAATGGATATATGTCTTGTGAGAATATTCAAGCTTGTTTACCTCAAGTTTGATTCAATTTGAAGAAGTTTAGCTCAATTGATCAAAATCTGTCCAAAATTGTGAAACTGAGCTAGCTGAGAACAAAGCCATGTTTGAGTAATCAAAACTATTTGGATTGGCTTGAAAATTGAGATACATGCTCTAGACTTATGGTACAAGTTGCTGTGAAGATCTCATAAGAATTGGATAAGGATTACTTTGGTTTTGGAGTAGTTCTTGTCAACTATAGTGCAGCAGTTTTTGAGCATGTAGCAGTGTAGAGAAAAATAATGGTTGGTAGTCCATACTTGGTCAAATAAAGCTCAAATTTTTATGGCTGCTAGTAGACTCAAATAAGGTCATCTCCACAAAATTTTATGGTCATTGGACAAGTACATTGACAGTTATGATCTATTCTCTGAAGTGTACAGAATCTGTCCACAAGAGAGAATTATTGCAAATCTTTGGTATCTCTTGCATTGAAAGACTCTCAAGTTGGAAATATAATTACAAGTGGTTGAGAGTCATTTGTTTGGTTTTGTACCATGGATAATGGTATTTAAGGGAAGGTCAAGACCAAGCAAAGAGAAGATGAAGCTTAAGTCCTAGTGATGATTGGAGAATAATTGGATAGAAAGAAAAGGACTTAAAGATGTAGAAAGAAAAGGACTTAAAGAAGGAATTCAAGTTGATTATCATGTTAGGTCCTTAGATCAATCAAGCAAAGGCAATTCAAGTGAGTATTGAAGATGTTTCTTTGGAGAGAGATCACTTCTCCCGATTGTCGGGGCGTGCCGCCTTATGTAGGTAAACCAAGTGGGTGATGCTTGGATGGCTAATATGGAAGTGGTGATCCGAAGAATCATTGGAGATGCTTAGTTGAAGCAATCAAAAGGGTTGATCTAGAGAGCAAGCAATGTACCAAATAAGAAGTCAAATATTCACAAGTGGTATTCATGCAAATCCTAGTGGTATTCTCTCATGCAAAACTTGATCAAGAAAAGAAGCAAGTCAACCACAACATTGAAGTTAGCACTTGATCATATGGGTGAAGAATGGAATTCATGATGATGATTGGTCTTCACTAAGCTATTCAAATGGACTTCACAATTGCTATTTTGGAGATTGATTGAAAATGACTATCCTCTACTCCGAGATAACAAAGGTATTATTGTATGGCATATGCATTCATATTTTGATAAGGACTTGATTAGAGCATATAGTCATACATAGATGAGCATTCATAAAGAAATCAAATGATTTTAAGTTCATATGATGCCACTATTGCTTGTATATTTTGTTTGATCTAGTGGCTAAATATGGTTTGTTCATGAGCCTGTGAACCTAGTGTTTGATCTAGTTAAATAAGCAAAAAGGATCTAATTCAACATAGGCAAGATAACCCCTAGTGGAGTGAAGAAGCTTGTCTTTGGTTCAAACCGAGTTAGATTACTTGTGCAAGTTTGCTAGTTTGAACTAATCAAGAAAGAAGCTCATGGAAACAATCTAAGTTCAAGAAGCACAAGACAACAATAAAAATGGATATCAAGTTATTTCTTCACGTGATATTCATCTACACGTGGTATTCTCAAATGGTATCCGACAAGATGTGCAATTGATCCTCAACTTTTAGTGATCATCAAGATGAAGACTTCCCACACCAAAAGAGTTCAAGTTCAAGTGGATGACCGATCATATGACATAGGGGAGATACTTATTCATTTGGTATCAAGAGATGCAAGGTCCAACATGTGGTATCTCGTTCTTTGGATGGTTTTCAAGTGGTGTCATTCCAACTCAAAATGGTGGTGTCCATCAAATGTGCAAGAATCTACCCTCAACATCCCTACCACACACCTTTGTCACAATAGAGCATTGACTTTTATGGAAATTGATGACAAAGGGGGAGAGATTTGGACAAAGATATGAAATTGTGTGATAAGGAAGAGATATTGGATTACATGATCATGGGGGAGAGATAATCAAGATGGATGGAAGTACGCAATGAACCATCATGGAGGCCGATGATGGGAGAGCAATAGGCCAACAAGAAGGATGATCCACAAGATTGAAGATTATAAGGGGATCAAAATTCTTGGACAAGAGAAGCACACAAGTAGGGGGAGCAAGCTCATGGACATGATTGATTGCATTTGAAATGTGCATATTCATATGCTTGCTTGCATTTGCACTTAGTTTTCTACACATGGTATGTTACTTGTGTGGTGTATGCTAGTATAGGTTTGAATGATGATTTGATAACTAGCATGCATAGGTTGTTAGCTAGACTTGTGTTTATCAAGTATTTACTAGAACCTTGCCCTTTAATGTTGATCTCACGGGGTATCTAGTATTCTTGCTTGTCTAGCTAATCTTGATGCTAAGGGTGAACTTAATGGTGCAACTTCAATTGACATGAAGCAATTGGTATCAAGCACGATCATTGCCAATCTACATGTGGTATCGAGCTTCAAAGGTTTATTCTAAACACCTTAGCATCACTTAGTAGTGTTGGCACTCCCACAAATTCCATATTTATGCATGTGTGAAAATTTGAAACCAAACCATTTGAGCACACATGTAAGGGGAGTTAACACTACCAAGTCGGGTTTTATGTAGCTTATCCAAGTCCAAAGATTTGAGCTTAAAGATGGATAAGTAACATAAAATCCAACCCAAGTTAGTAATTTACACTTGTGTGAAGAGCTAACCTGGTTAATGCGCTTAATTTTCATATCTTTGTAGAGTTGTCATCAATTACCAAAAAGGGGGAGATTGAAAGGTCCTTGTTTGGTTTTGGTAATTGAATGACAACTTAGGTGGACTAATATGTGTCTAAGTGATGATTACACAGGTGATTAGTCCACAGGTACATGTGTGTGAGCAACTATGCCATGGAGGTGGATATGGCGTGTTGAGTGTTGCTTAGCTCACACATATGGAGATGAAGGAGCTAAACGCATGAGACATGACATGGAGTCATGTGGCTAGGTGGAGAAGATCAAGACGAGGCTTCGCGTCGATGGACCGGTTGCAAGTGTGAAGGGCAAGTCGGGTGATGGCTTGGCGCCGATGGACCAACGCAACGGTGAAGAGCAAGCAAGTCAAGGATCGATGAACCAAAAGCCACGTGATGATATGAAGTGGATCATATCATTCATGAGGTGTTAGTGCATGTGTTGCATTGGCATCGATGGTGTCGGAGACGGTGATGAAGACGGTGATCGAAATGGAAAGCGCAAGGCAAAGGTATAACCTAGGGCATTTCCATTTCACCGGTCTAAGGTTGAGTAGAGAAGTGTTTGACCGGATTTAGGATAGATGGCCGTACTATCAAGAGGGGCAAACTTGTTTGCATATTGGTCATCTAGTGCCACTTGAGCGATCTAACTTGCATGCGTTGCTAGGATCGAGTGGCGTGGTGGAAAGAGTGAAAAATCCTTTGAAAAATGTTTGTGAAAAGCTAACACACATGCACATGAGGTGTACACTTGTTGGTGTTAGCACTTTTGCAAAGGTGAAAGTGTTTGGAGGTGGTGTTGTGAGGTAGAGAGGGTGTGGTTCTCTTTCTTCCTCCTGCCGAGCTTGCGAGGCAGGATTCAGAGGTTTTTGGCAAAGTAAAAGGACCGTCGGACTGTGTGGAGGGATAGCGTCGGACCATTGAGTAGAGTCCGACGCCTAACCCTAGTTCTGGCCAATAGCGAGCGTCGGACGCTCGGTTAACGAGCGTCGGACCATTGTCCGCTTCAGTCCGACGGTGGCGTGCGGTGTCGGCGTGACGCGTGGCGTTCGGGAAAGCGTCGGACGCTAGAGTTTCGTCCGACGGTGAGCGTCGGACTGGAGTCCGACGGTTTTGAGCGCTCGGGGAGCTCTCTGGAAGCGTTGGACCGTGGTGATCATTGGTCCGACGGCTAACCGCGCGAGAGTCCGACGGTGGCCGAGCTGTGGCCCGTCTGTGAGAGTCGGACGGTCCGACGCCTGGAGCTGTGCGCGCGTCGGACCATCGGCTTGAGCGTCCGACGGTTGGAAAAACGGCACGAGAAATAGCCGTTGTGATCCAACGTTCGACTTCAAACGGCTAGTGACACGTGGCGACCATCGAGAGCGTCGGGCCGTGGGCTTTGGTCCGACGGTGGCGCGCCGGTTCGGTCCGACGGTCGGTCCGACGGCTGTTTTCAGTTGGCAACGGCTCTTTTGAGCTGAGGGCTATAAATAGAGGGCTGTGGCCGGCTGTTGGAGGGGGTCTTGCACCTTGGGAATGTGTCTCCCTTGTTTGTGCATGGCTTAGTGCTCTCCAACTCACTTGTGCTCATAGAATTCACAATCGAGGAGTGAGTGATCGATCGATAGTGCGTTGCATTGAGAGATTGCATCATGTGGCACTAGGTGATCGAGTTGCAAGCCGGTGGTGCTTGTTACTCTTGGAGGTCGCCACCTCCTAGACGGCTTGGTGGCGAGAGGCTCCGTGGAAGCAAGCAAGAAGATTGTGCTTAGCTCCGGAGAAGCTTTGTGAGGGGTTGGAGCTCACCCCGCGGGAGATCGCAAAGAGCATCGCTAGTAGAGCGAGACGTGAAGAGCGACAAGTGGTCCGGCCGAGTCAAGTGCTAGAGCTTGTGGTAAGCACTCCACGTGGGAGAGTGTGACTTGCGGGTCACCACTAGCAAGAGGACCGGCGGCAACCTTGGAGCTTGTCTCAACGGAGGACGTAGCTTGTGGCGACAAGTGAACCTCCGGGAAATAAATCACCGCGTCAACATCTTCCCATCCTTCGCGGTGGTTTGCTCCCTTCTACACAAGTTATTTATATTGTGCATTACTTTATTTGTGTAGTTGTAGATGCTCTTGTGAGACCGGTTAGCTTGTGTAGCTTGCCACTCACCTTCTTAGCTTGTGTAGCTTAGAAGTAGTTCTCACTTAGTTTGTGTAGCTAAAGTGAGTTGCGCTCTTTGATTTGGATTGTGTATCCTTGTCATTGAGCAAGTAGTGAGCTTAGGTGCTTAGTGCGTTTTTGCTTGCAAGTTAATAGAAATTTCCCCGGTGCTTAAAGTACTAGCGCTTAGGTTTGTGTGATCTTGCGCTAGAACGGTTTAGGGAAGCTCAAGCTAGACTTGCACCTTTGCTTCTCGCTAGGATCTTTGGCAAGGTGTTTAGAGTCTTAGTTAGAGGGGTGAATTGTCGCTAGAACCGATTAGGTTTTATTCCGCTGCGATTAGTTGTTATAAAGGACTATTCACCCCCCCTCTAGTCCGCCATCTCGACCCTACACCTGGGAGATGTTACGAAACTCGTTCTCCTTGGCCTCCATGACTCCCTCAGGAATGTGGTGGTCACGGAAAGCCTCGGTGAACTCATCCCAGTCAATGCGGGCTGGGTCCTCGTGAGCGCTGGTGTAGTTGTCCCACCATGCTCGTGCAGCACCGGTCAGCTGGTGGCTAGCAATCCCAACACACTCCTCGTCGGAGCAAGTGGTCAGGTCCAGCTTCTTCTCCATCTCTTTAAGCCAATCGTCGGCAGCGAGGGGATCGCTGTCGGTCCCGTCGAAGGTAGGTGGCCTCAGCTTCAGGAAACCCTCCAGTTTCCTTTGGAAGTCATTCTGGGGTGGCCCGTGGTGCCTGTTCATCCCAGTAGCTATGGCATTCAGCAGCTGGGTCTGCTGTGCCATCACTTCCGCCAACGTCGGTGGCGGCGGCGGTGGCGGTGGCGGAGGCACGTTCTCGCCCTGTGGTGGCGGATCGTTCTCCGGCGGTGCATCCTCTGCCCGGCGTAGTTCTTCTTCCAGGTTAACTCCAGCACGTCTGCCAGCTGGGCGTCCACGGTTGCGACCACGCCCGCATCTTGGCGCAGGTGCGGGGGAGGGCTGGCGGTTCTCCAGACGCGCGGAACGTCTCATCGACATCTGAATTTATTAGGTACGTGCTCAGTGCAGTAATAATCTTGCAGTGGTTTAAGTAGGAGTTAGATGTTTTCAACGATTTAAATGGATTAAAACATTTTTCATGCTATCCTACACTCAACCAAAGAAGCATAGAAAACCATAAGAAGCATAAGATCCAAATGTCACTCATCACATGGTTATTATTTCATAAAGGATGTTCCTAGCTGCTAAGAAGATAGCCAATGACAGGACAACTCATGGTATCACTAGTCTAAGGGCCACGTAGGGTCCCATAAGCTACTGGTGCATAAGGTCGAGTACGGCGTCGGGTATGCGGCTGTCCTCTGCCTCGATCTCGTCGTCGGTCATGGTCAGGCGCTTGACATAGTCGAGAGCTACAGCTAGCTCTGGGGTGGCCTCAATCTCCTGCATCCTTAGAGACGCACACGCTCCCAGGTTGAGCGTAGTGGGTGGTATGCAGAAGTCTCCCTCCCGGGGCTTCACCATCTCCAGTGGGGGAAGCGAACTCTGTACCTTTCGGACCTCAATAGCTCTCCTGGCGTCGGACTGCTTCCAAGCTGTCTCTGTCCTCCGTAGCTTGTCCTTTAGGAACTCCACCATCTTCACGCGGTCGATCAGAATCCCTTGGTTGCGGGTGGACTTCTCCTCGGCTTTCTCCAACTGCTTCTCCAACTCCCTGATCCTGGAGCGCAACGTGCTCATCTTGACTCCTCTGTCTCTGCTCCTCTGCTCCCTCTCAGCAAGCGCTCTCTCCTTGTCGTCTAGCCTCCTCTGTAATCCCAATACTCTACTGTTTAGGTAGTCATTGCGTAGCCCAAAATCTCCAATCTTGTCTCGCAAGTCGGCGATTTCGGCTCGGTGTAACTCATCACGGCGCTGCATCTCCAGCTGCAAGTCAGTGACTGCTCTGCTCAAACTCTCCAGGGTCTGAGTCCCTTTCTGCAAACTGTCCTCGACCTCTGCCATGCGTGCTCGGTCACGCTGCCTCCTTTGCTCCAATGAGCTAATGAACTCATCCTGCTCCTGGAGGTGGTGTGCCACCGTGCGTAGGCAAGGGTCAGTCTCGGCCTGAACGATCTGGCTGGTGTACAGAATCCTCTGGATGGGGTTAGGGTGCAGCTCCAAGGCCTGAAGTAGCAGACGGAAATGGGTCCCCTTAAGGTACTCGTATGCTGTGTACACAACTGCGCGTAGTACCTTGCGGGAGACGGACTGTACTCCATCCTCCACAGTCTCTCCAGCAGTGTAGTCAGTAAAGACCGGCATCCCTGGAAGGGTCAGGCTGACGGGTGTCTCAACTCTGGTAGTGACAGGTCCTTCAAACCTCTCAGCCTCGACAAGCTTTCCTCGGCTGAAGTACTGGATCTGGTCAGACGGTGCTCCCAACTCCTCCAATACCTGGCGTAGTACCATGGCAAATCCACCGTGGTTCCTTCCGTTGATCGGGATCTCAATAGTGCCATCATGCAGTGGACGAAGTGGTGGTCCAAGGCTGGTCATCTGCGAATTTTTCAAGAAACGGATTAGCAGGTCCTTGTATTAGATAAGCCATTGCATAAAAAGTGAATGTAAGGTCGGTAATATAACCGAAAGAGAGTCTGGCTTCCTATTCTAACGTCCATTCTCTATGGGTCTCGTCCTACAGTCAAGTATGGCTCTGATACCAACTGAAACGACCTCGATTTCCACGAAGGGAAATCCACAGGCTCGAATTGTAATTCAACAGATTGCTTGGGACAATCCATGAAATTACCCATATCTCAGTTGACACCAGGATCCATACAACGGTAATTAAGTCTTACATAAACACTTATTACATCGCCACACTGGCGGAATCAACATTCAGAGAAGCTTTAGAAGATGCGGAAACGTTTCATCCTTCACGGCCAACTTGAGTGTAGCACGTGACCCTATTCTTCACCATCGTCTTCCTCGAAGTCGTACTCATTCTCGTCACCTGATAGCAAATTTATCAGTACGATATGTATTGGCCACAGAGCCCACCTATGCAGCATTTGCTTTGTGGAAAGTCGATGCAAGGCTATACAAGTAGACCTATAGGCTGAGGTTTTCCTATGCAGCTGAAATCAATGTTTAATTAGTCAAGTTTTATCTCCAGTTAACACCATCATCCCTTTTCCCATCACCACATCTCACTTACCCACACCTCGCTCTCATTCGACAGGCCCAACTCCCTCTCGGGCCTATCTCAGCGGCACACTACCACAGCGGGTACACTGTCGGAAAATGTCATCCAGGGGGAGAAGAGAACACTCACTACACTAGTAGAAGCTTCACAGGAAAGGTCCATAGCCAACAGGTTGGCATATGTATTGATCGATCAACCGTACACTCTGCAGAGGTTTCACTACCCACAAGATTAGCCATCATAGGTGTTGCGCAAACACCTAGGTAGAATTCCGGGTGCTTGCTTGCCTAGGTCGATGCCACCCTACCACTCAGCCCTGGGATATTCCGGATCCTACACCGTTATGCTGAGACTGGGAGACACAGTACCGGGCCCATCCAGTGGTACTGCGCATCTAGAACGGAACGGGAACCCATCGATCGTCTCCACCCACCCTTATCACCTCTCAACCTAGCAGTAGTGGCACCGTCCTACCAAGTAGTCCAGCCGTCTCCCGCCCATCAGAAGCGAGTGAGTAGAAAAGGATTCCCATGAACCTGAAACTAGTCCGTCCTAGGTTTGACCAAGCAGGCATCTTCACTTAGGGGATACTCTCCCCGTGCCATCACAGCACCTCCGTCAACGGGCTTCAAACCACCAAGGCTATCCCACCCGGAACCTCCTCAACAACTTTACCCGCCACAGGTATCTCGTTTGGGGATGCCCAGGTTGCACCCCCGGCACGACTTGCCCCATGGGCTTGTCTCACATCCCACTTGGTCGACATCAACCCTTACCGCGCACCCAAGACGCACGCAGCACTCTCTCCCAGTGGTTATAATCAGTTATACACCGTCCCAATTCCACCACATAGCATATAGCAAGTAGTAAGTAGTGGAAGAGTAACAGTAAATTAAGCAGCAGCTAACCTAGCAGCGGATAGCAGGGTATAGTCTTATCAAGGCAGGGAATTCAAATATACTACCATGCAACCAATCCATACATAATCATAAAGCAATAGCAACAATGTCATTTGCAATGCGTAAATAGGATCTAAGGATTTGGTGGGACGTGGCACCTTCGTAGTCGTCTCCTAGCTCCTGAAGGTACTCGTGGTCGTCTTCCATAGTCAGATCCTCCTCCGGCTCTGAAATCGAACACGAAATAGTCGCGTCAGCGACTCCTATAGAGTATATCAGAAAAATCCAATAAAATAAAGAGCCAAATGCACACAAACATAGTCTTATATTGTAGATCTCATTTTTCTGAGAATTTTGATATATGGTGCGCAATTTTTGGACTTCGTATGAATAAGTTATGAATTTCCGAAGATTATCCTATTTTCTGAAAATGGAAAATGGCCGATTAGGGGATGGCAGCTCGGGATTGGTCCACGTGGCGCGCGGGTCCAGTAGTGCGGCATGTGGCGCCTCATCAGAACTCAGACCCGATGGTCGCCCACCAGGTGTTCGATGCTGGTTCCCAGAGAGTCGCCGACGTCGGCGTAGCTCGGCGTAGTTCGGCGGAGCTCGGCGGGGCTCGGCGTAGCTCGGCGGAGCTCGGCGTAGCTCGGGCGAATTGAAGATTCGGGGCGCCGAGGGTGCCGCTCTCCCGAGCTCTCCCGGGGAGGCTCGGGTGAATCGGACATTTGGGCGCCGAGGGTGCCGCTCTCCCGAGCTCTCCCGGGGAGGCTCGGGCGAATCGGAGTTTTGGTGCGCCGAGGGTGCCGCTCTCCCGAGCTCTCCCGGGGAGGCTCGGGCGAATCGGAATTTCGGGCGCCGAGGGTGCCGCCCTCCCGAGGGTTGGCTGTCATTAGAGAAATGATGTCGTGGGCCTCCTTCTCTCCAACGGCATACTGCGGTTCTCCGACGAGGTGGAGGCGCACGTAGCCAAGGCGACAGACATGATTCGGGGCTCGGCTATCTACGCGGCGGTGCCGAGGCAGACTTGGCGAACCTCGTCGGCCTTTCTCCGCAGCGCGAGGCGATCGGGGGTACTCGGAACGGATTTTAGGCGAGGCGGAACGTGTCGGCGGCGATCACGTTTCCCCGAGAACGCACCTCTCGGTGTTCCGGGCTATGGAGGTTCGATCTTTCGCAACTAAGCTTGTCCGAGGTGGTCGGTGAGTTGGTGGTCACGCTAGCGGGTCGCGTCGGTGGTTTCACGGCTTGTGCGCGCGGGAACGCCGTCGAGGTGGCGGTGCTCCGAGCACATGTGACGGCGATGTCCGTCAGAAGTGGCCTGACGTCCATAGCCGATGTCCAGTGGTTTGATGGCCGGTCTTGTGCGCGTGTTGTGAGAAGTGTTCAGGGGCCGGAAACAGCCCGCGGCCTACACGCTCGTGATGCCGAGCGCCATGACCGTAGCACGGCGAGGTTGGATGAGATGCTCGGTGGCTCACCGTGGGGCTGGTGAGGTAAGGATGGCGGTGCAGTGACGAGGTGACGCTGTGCAGAGTGATCGCAGTGCCGTGCCGCTCCTCGTCTGCAGCTCGGGCTTCTCCTCCGTGTCCGGCTCCGGCGTGCTCCGCGGCGGCGGCGCTCCGGCAGCTTCTCCTCCTCTGCTCCGCCCTTCTCCCTTCTCCCTCTCCCTCTATTGTGCGGTGTGGTGTAGTGGTTGTGCCGCAGCGCGGCGGCGGCGAGTGGGACGAGGTCTAGGGCTTCGGGGCGACTCCTTTTATAGACGGCTAGGGGATGGCGTGGCGGCGGACGGTGATTAGCGGCGAAGGGGGCACGTGGAGACCATCGGTGCTCCCGAGCTAGGGTTTCCCAGTGCGCGCGGCTTCTTGGCGAGCAAGGCAGGGGACAGGCGAGGGACAGCGGGGTCAGGGCTCTGCCATGCGTGGCGCTGTCGGTCACGCCATTTGCGTGACTCTGTCGGCCACCGTCTTTCGCGAGGTGAGAAGAAGAACAGTAGCGAGAGCGGCTGACAGGCGGGGCCGGGCGGTCAGCGGCTGCGGGGGAGTGGGTGAAACGGTCGCACGCGCGCGCTTGCTCGGTTGGGCCGCAGCTGGGCCGATAGGCTGGCTTCCTTTCTTCCTCTCTTCTCTTTTCTTTTTTCTTTTCTATTTTCACTTAAGTGTATTTATATACATATATTACCCTTTTTAAATATTGAGTAAATACAAACATAAATTGCAATAAATCCCAATTGTGATGCATAAGCTATTATTCTATGTGAATGGAATTAAAATGCAAGCTATACTCCCTTATTTACCAAATTAATAATGAAACCTATATGCTTGCACAAGAAAAATGGGTTTTCACATTAAATAAATGAAAAATTTTAATTGGTTGGGATTTTTAGGTTGTGTGGGTTTTTAGGGTTGTTACAGGGTCTTCACGGCAAGCAGACTTCACTTCTACGAGCCCATTGGTATAATCTTTCTCGATCACTCCTCCTTGCGATTACTTTGTGTTTAGGTGCTCTCACCGTAGGTTCGTGGTGAGGGTTTCTTGCGCTTGCTTACTTGTTTAAGTGCTTTCTCCTTAGGTCTTGAAGGAGTGAATTTCTTGCGGTTGAGTGCATACTTGTGATTAGTGTTTTGTGATTGGTGGCTTGCATAGAGTATCCTAGAGCTAGTGCTTAGCATCGCTTGTTAAAATTACTAACTTGTGGTTGTCAGCATTTCTTAACGTCATTACAAAAGATAGACTAAAAGCCCATCCCCGGCAACGGCGTCAGAAATGTTTGTTGGTGTTTCTTAGCATCACTACTAAAGATAGACTATAAGTCTGTCCTTAATAATAATAATACTAGAAACGAAAGTTGACATTCCCAGCCACCATTTCTTCAAAAAGGTAACCCTTGGCCCTTAAAGGCGCCGGCCTAGGTAATGCAGTCTGGTAATAGCAGTTAGAAGTGCCAGATTGGCCTTCCTAACCGTCATTACTTACAATATGCAAAACTGTGACACGGCGCCGAGGGGTGCACAAGAATTACAATCCTTAAGTAATGGTATTTAGGTACGCCAATCGATAGCTCAGTAAGAAATAAGATTACTCTGCAAGCGCACAGAACTATCATTGTAGCATTTCAACCCGTGAGTATTCAAGGGTGTCGTATTTATAATTTCCCGTAGGAGGGCAATATGCATCAAGCGTGGTGTAAACACGATCACTTATTGAGTGCAATGGTAGGCATAGAGTAAACAGGAATAAAACATGATTTCAGAATAGTGGACACACATCTGGGTCAACCTCAAGGATAAAAAGGAAAAATAAAGAATAAAAGAATATAACTAACTGAGCAGGCATTGGTCATATATAATTTTGCAAAGAACTGCTAGCAGCACATCTAATTAGTAAGTCTAGTATCAGGACTAAGTCTGGGGTGATAGGGAGATCCCTGCAGCTAGTCTGCCAGCCGATGGAGACTTTACGAACTCCTACTTCAATATCCGAACGTGGGGGAGTGCTAGGGATGGACAGGGCTGTCACCACCTGCCCAGCTACCCCTCTGCCCGTGGGATACCGACATATTCGCTGATCTCCGCATACCTGAGCACCATGCTCACGTACATGGAAACAACTCCTAACCTCCGCGGACCCCAACCCTTCGGATTGACAGGATAGGTTAAGAGCAACCAACAAGGCACGGCGAACCATCACCTCATTTCTAGTTTTTCCTCTATTCATATTAATTTGATGAACAATGAAGAACGATAATAAACAAGTCAAGAACATGACACATAAACTATATTCTAGTCCATATATTATGCTCATAACAAGATCATAACTTTGCTCTAGTTCATATGCATGATCATATAAATAAGATAAGAACTTGCTCATGGAAGAAGACCGAATTGTATTCATACCAAGATGATCCTTTTCTTCCAAGGAGACAAGCTCTCCTTGATAGCTCTTGCCTTGCTCACAAACTACTAGTACTACTCTAAAGATATAAGTGAGAGGTGTGAGGTAGATGACTCCAAAATGATGTGTGTGTTGAATGAAAAGAGCACCATCTATTTATAGTTGAATTAGGACGGTTTGGCGTCTCTAAACTTGGAAGGAGGTGAAACCGCCCTTGGGAAACCGCCTAGAGCACCGCCACCGAAGACTGGGCCCGGAAGGCCTCACCAGGGGGCGGCCGTACCTGGGGGCGGTCGGTCCCCTGAGTGGGCCCGCTGGCCACCGCCTTCTAGTGGTCGGTTTCTCTCATGGCCTGGGCCTCTCCCGTGGTTACGATCAGGCCCAGATATGCATCGAAGGTGGGCTTCTTTATTATTCTTCTTTGCACATTTGCTGAATACGTCTTTGGCTTTTGCGCTTTCTTCATGATGTTTGTGCATTTCCACTTGTTACACCATTAAACCTGCAAAACATGAATACTAGGGGTACAAGTGGAACTTGTTAGTAGTAAAGGCATATGTGCTAGAATATGATTGTCTTTCTTCTTTTTAGTCTAAGTTGGCAGCATAGAAATGATCCATAAGGACTGCCAACAGTGGTCTAGTGCTTTGTCGAATTTTTAATAGGCTATTCACCCGCCCTCTAGCCTATCCGGTCCTTACAAGTGGTATCGAAACCAGGTTACCACCGTTTGAGGCATAACATCCTTGTGGTGAAGAATGGCTCAAATCAATGTGTTGGGAAAGCCGCCAAAGTTTGATGGCACAAGCTATGATCATTGGAAGAGGAAGATGATAGTGCACTTCATGACCATGCATATTGATGTATGGAAGGTGACGGAGACAAAGATTGAGTATGAGAATGCTCAAGCTCCCACCGATGCTGACAAGAGAAAGATGGAGTGCAATGCCCATGCAATCAATGCACTCTACACTGCTCTTGAGTCTTATGTATTTGAGCAAATCAAGGATCTTGATTTGGCTCATGACATTTGGAAGCGGTTGGAGGAGATATATGAGGGCACACAAGAGGTCAAGAATGCCAAGGTGTACATGTTGAGGGAGAAGTTTGGCACCTTCAAGATGGAAGAAAATGAAAGTGTGCCGGAGATGTTCAACCGGCTACAAGTGATTGTGAATAACTTGAAGAGCTTGGGTGATGACATCAAGGACAAGGACTTCTCTCACAAGTTCTTGAGGTGCTTGCTCGCAAGATTTGTTATCATCAAGACTTTGCTTGCAAGAGAAGACTTGAGCAAGAAGAAGCCCAACCAAATCCTCGGTGAAATCATCACTCAAGACATGAACAATGAGGACGTGGTTGAGGAAAAGAAGAAGAAAAGTGTAGCACTCAAGGCTACATCCTCCAAGAGCAAGGGCAAAGCCAAGATAATTGAGCTTGATGAAGAATCTACATCAAGTGATGATAAAGATGATGAGGCCATGGCTCTCCTTGTGCGCAAGTTTGGCCAGTTTATGAAGAGGAAGGGCTATGGTCAAGGCAAGAAGAAGTTCATCTCCGAGAAAAAGCAAGAGCCAAGGAGATGCTTCAAGTACAAGAGCCTAGATCACTTCATTGCCAATTGTCCATAAAATAGTGACAATGACAATGAGCATGATAATGAAAAGAAGAAGAGCAAGAAGAAGGACAAGAAAGAAAAGAAGAACAAGAATGTGAAACTCAAGAAGAAGAAGGGTCAATCATATTGTGTCACTTGGGATGATAGTGATGCCTCTACCGATGAGGATGATAGTGATGATGAGAGCAAGACCATCAAGAAGAAAGCTATGGCAAGCATTGCTCTCAACAACAAGCTATCTCTCTTCGACACTCCATCTACATGCTTAATGGCCAAGCCATCCAAGGTACAATCCGATGATGAGAGTGATGAGGAGGAGCTCTCATGTGATGAGCTCATGTCCATGCTTGATGATGCCAACACTTACATTGAGGCCAAGAGAAAGAAGTGCAAAGAATTGCGCAAAGGCAATTTAGCCATTGAGCAATCCTTTGATGAGCTTTTGAAGTCTCATGAGAGGCTAATGGAAGCCCATGAGAACCTCAAGGTAGCTCACTCCAAGCTAGAGAAAGCTCACTCCTCTCTAGTGGCCGAAAATGAGAAGAAGATATCCATCAAGACATGTGACATGGGCTCCACATGTGATATCCTTAGTGACAAGTCAATTCCTTCATCTACTATTGGTGTCACTAACCCTTCTTCAGCTCTACCACTTCTATTTCATCAAAAGATGATGGCTCTAAGGCCTCACTTGTGGTGGAAAACAAAAACCTCAAGGAGGAGATCAACAAGCTTACCGTGCCTTAGGTAATGCCTATGGTGGGGATGCCCGCTTGCTTAAGTGTTTGGGTAGCCAAAGATTTAGTCACTCTAAGGAGGGACTAGGCTATACCCCCAAGAAAGGTAAGGCTGCCTTTGCTACTCACAAAGCTAGCTTTGTGAGGAGCAATGGTAAGTATTGCCAAAGATGCAAGTAAGTGGGGCATCATGAGCAATATTGCATGGCCAACAAGATCAAGCAAGTCAAATTTGCTAGTACGACTTCAATTCGCCTTGATTCTTGTTACATGCTCACTAAGGGAGTGAAGGGTGTTAAAACCAAGTACATTGGTACACCAAGAGGCAACCCAAGAATGAGATCCATTTGGGTTCCTAAGTCTTTGGTCACAAACCTCTATGGACCCAAGAATGCTTGGGTACCTAAAATCAATTGATTTACTCTTTGTAGGTCAATTACAAAGCCAGAGGAAGGTATTGGGTGCTTGATAGTGGATGCACTCAACACATGACCGGAGAGTCTAGTATGTTCAAATCTATCAATTCAAGTGGCAATCAAGAGTTTGATTCTATCACATTTGGTGACAATGGCAAAGGCAAGGTGAAAGGCATAGGCAAGATTGCTATCTCAAATGATATGAGCATATCCAATGTGTTGCTAGTTGAATCTCAATTTCAACTTATTGTCGGTTGCACAACTTTGTGATCTTGGTTTCAAGTGCATCTTTGGGATTGATGATGTTGAGATTGGGAGTGTGGATGGTTCCAACTTGATCTTCAAGGGTTTTAGATATAGGAACCTATACTTGGTGGATTTCAATGATAGTGAAGCAAAGCTCTCTTCATGTTTGATCTCCAAATCAAGTCTTGGTTAGTTATGGCATAGAACGCTTGGATATGTTGGCATGAAGCAACTTGGAAGATTAATTAAGCATGACATGGTTAGAGGCTTGAAGGATGTGCACTTTGAAAAGGAAAAATGTTGACGGTGGATAACGTCAACTTTTATTAGAACTTTAGGCACCAAAGGATACATGAATACACACTAGTCTACGGTTTTAACTGACAGTTTCCGCAAGTTTTGCATGTTCTGTATTTTCTAGAGGCTATTCCAGAAAAGCAAAAAAGAAGGGTTAAAGAGCATAATTACCACGAAACTTAACCGCCAAGGAAACATCATCACGAAGACCCTGGAAGAGTCTAGAACACACCCAAAGTGACCGGGGCCCGAACCCCACCAGGTGGGGCCGGCCGGCGCCAGGGTGGGGCCGGCTGGCGCCCCCCCTTAGGGTTTTGGCCCAACTTTTGGAGTCTTCTTCCGCCGCCTTTGTGGAGTCATCTCGGCCCTTGTTTCAGGTCGGTTTGATCCTACGGCGCACGTGCATCCCACCGGGCTATAAATAGAGGGGCATACCCCCTTTGGAGGCATCAACCCATCATTCATTCAAGGCATCAACTCCTCAAGCCATCAAGAGCCTCCTAGTTCATCAAGAGTCTCCTAGTTCATATTTCAAGCTTAGTTAGATTAGAAGTAGAGGAGTTCTAGTTCTTTGGCGGATCTGGAGCCCCGGCGTCTGTCTGGAGTGCGGAGTTCGGTATAATTCTAGTTCTTTCTCTATTATTGTATTCTTCATTATGATTAGGGAAACTTTGTTCTTAATAGTTTATATGTTCTTGATTACAATAGTCTTTGTCTACTTTGATTATATGTCTAGTATAGTTGGTTTGATCTTATTGAATTCATGTAATTGCTCGTATAGCGTTTATTCATGCGGACGATGGATAGATGATGAACAATATGTAGACATGGTGTCTAGGTATTTTGTTTATCTGTGAGTGCACCCTGATGTGCCAGGTCGTGTGGTAAATCGCGTAGGTGACAGCTGCGTTGAGTCCTCTGTAGTCCACCCCCGTATGTAGGCTAGCAGGCACGGTCGCGAAGTTGGATGATGACTCTGTTTCACATCCTTCCTAGATGATGCCCTTTGCATGTGATTATGATATAGGATTAGTCTAACAATGATTGCTAGATGTAATTGCACTAATTAAAGTTATTCATTGATGTAGTTATAGAATTACCTTTGATATTAATTCCTTAGTTTATCCATTGGCTAGCTATTATTATGACTAGAGAGTGCTCTGATGATTATCTTTTATTTATGATGCTTGATCATACTTATCACCTTTATTTTTATTTATCTTGTGACCTCTACCTGTTATGAGTAGAGTAAATGACATCAGTAATATCACTTATCCATTGTATACCATCATTATCAATATAATAGATTAAAGTTTAACCTAGTCCTTTCCAGTGGTATAAATATAAATCAACAACTAGTAGAACTCTCTAGGTAAAATGCTACAATGGTATAATTATCTGTCCGCTTGCAGAACTGATCTTATTTTATATTTATATTTATTTCTGCCTAGTCACATAGATTAATATATAAAACCTTTATTTATTCTTAGCATTATTAATTAGGGATGACAACCTAGTTCATGCATAAGAATGTTGGTAATAGAAAAGTGGCTAGTTGCTAGTAACAAGTTAATTAATTACTATTCATCTTCTAATCTCGCCTCTCGCATTAAAAGTTATACAGTTATATTTGGCGACGTTAGTGGATGCCAACAAGCATTTTTGGCACCGTTGCCGGGGAAGGCACATTAAACTTAGAAAATATTGATAACATATGTATACATAATGGATAAGATTGTATTACCGATTGATCTCTAACTCAAACAGGCACACCCTTGTTTTTATCATTTGCTTATCTTATGCAGGGTGATGAATGAATGGTTTTCTCTTCCAAATAATTTCACTGACGATCTAGAGAAACTCCTGAGAAGAAAGAAGTTTGTAGAAGCGAGGGACAATTTCAAGCTACCATCAAGAACACCCATAACTGCTCAAGCTCATTCATCAAAGGAGCCAGCTCCAACATTGGAACAAGAACACTTAGGAGAAGATTTATCTCCTATGTTTGAAGACATGGCTGAGAAGACGTTGCGCAAGTTCTCTGCCCCCAAAACAGAAAACATCCAGACAGGACCAGCAGTCAACACTGGGGAGAATGGATTCGAGCTCAAGTCTGCTCTTATCACTATGGTTCAAACCAGCCAGTTTTGTGGAAAAGCTCATGAAGATGCAAGTGCACACTTACAACACTTTTTAGAGATCTACAACACCTTCACAATTAGAGGAGTACCAAGAGATGCTATTTTACTCCGTATTTTCCCATTTTCACTTTTGGGGAAAGCCAAGCAGTGGTTCTACGCCAACAAAGACAAGAACACTACATGGGATCGATGCTTAACTGCTTTCCTGGCAAAGTTCTTTCCTACAGGTAAGACGAATGCTCTGCGTGGGAAAATCTCAAGTTTTGAACAGTAACATGATGAATCATTCACTGAAGCATGGGAGAGATTCCAAGATTACATTGAAGACTGTCCTCATCATGGGATAGAGGATTGGCTATTGATGCTGACTTTCTACCACGGGCTTATCTCAAGCACCCGTGAGTCCATAGATGCTGCAGCATGAGGAGCTTTCCTGTCACTTAAGCTTCCAGAAGTTCAAGCACTTGTTGAGAAGATGGCCTCAAATTCAAGCCTTTATGAAGATCGTACTCAACCTCGCAAGAGAGGAGGAGGCATCCATCATCTCAAGGAAACTGACATGGTCACTGCCAAGCTAGACCTCATCATGAAGAAGCTCGACATAGAGAAGAAGGAAGTCATGCATATCAATGATTCTCGCATGACTTGTGAAGAATATGGAGATTACGGGCATTCAGCTGTCAACTGCCCTACGTTGCAAGAGGATGTGAACTTTATCAACAATAACACCTACTATCGTCCTCAGCAAAATCAAGGATGGAACCAGCCAAACCAAGGATGGAATCAGCAACCTCGATAAGGTAATTACCAAGGTAACAACCAAGGTAATAATTACAATAATTATAATCTTCCAACTTTAGGAGATTTAGTTGCTGGTCAATCTAAATTGATAGATCAAATGTCTAGAAATGTAGCCTCAAATAAAGCTTTAGAAAATATAAATACCATAATGGATACCTTTGCTTCTGCTATAAAGAATCAGCACAGCTTTAATAAAATGTTAGAATCACAATTAGCTCAGCTTGCTGCTGCTGTCCCTCCACTTGAGAAAGAAAAAATTCCGGGCCAGCTGGAGGATTTAGAAACTGCTAACCTTGTTGATATTCACAATGCAACACAATACCAAATTGAGCCTGCAGATATACAGTGGATAGATCACTCACTACCTGAGAAGATGGGAGACCCTGGAAGACCTATGATTCCTATCTCCATAGGATGTCACAGCTTTCCAGAAGCTATCTGCGATTTCGGCGCAAGTGTCAACATAATGCCCAAGGTAATCTATGAGAGAATTTTAAGTGATCCTTTGTTGTAAACAGATATGCGTTTGCAGCTTGCAGATCAGTCCATTTACTACCCCGAGGGAGTACTAGAAGAAGCTGTTATCAGAGTGGGACAATCATATGTCCCAATTGACTTTGTGATCATGGATACCGGAGGAGATAAGAAGGCACCCATTATCTTGGGACGACCATTCTTATGCACAACCAAAGCCATCATCTATGCGGAACACTCCAAGATTGTCCTCTCCATCAAAGACAAGAAGGAGAGATTTTCATTCAAGAACCGCATCCTCAAGACTCCTGCAGTCCCGAAGCAATTCCATCAACAAGAAGAGCAACAACAACAACCAGCACCCAAGAAGAAGAACAATAGAAGATGGAGGAAGTACAAGCCCCAGCATGTACCTGAAGAAACCACTCAACTAATCAATGCTATCAACACAGAAAATGATCATATACTCCCAAAACCATTTCCAACAAAGAAAGGTGATCCAGGTGTACCAATCATCGAATGCACAATCAGAGACATCACTTTTCCCGACACCGTCTGCGACACTGGATCAGGCGTCAACGTAATGTCCAAAAAGGTATATGATGAATTATTTGATAATTTACCATTATACCCAACATATATTCAGTTGCAGATGGCAGACCAATCACTGAGATTCCCTGAAGGCGTAGTCAAGGACGTAATGGTAAGAATTCAAAATAAATATATACCCACAGATTTTCTAGTTCTTGACATGCAGGAAGACAACGAATCGCCTATTCTTTTGGGAAAACCGTTCCTCTACACCGCCAATGCTATCATCTACATCGGGTCTGGACAGATCCACTTCAACCTACCCACTGGAAAGGTATGCTGTCAATTTAGAACACATATTAACCATGAGCAGATCAGGAAGCAACGCAACAGGAGAAAATGCCAAGCCCGCCGTCAGGCTGCCCAGCCTCACTGTGGATGGGAGGAGTTCCCTGGTAAGATTGTGAAGTATGAAGACTGCTACAAGGAGCAAGAAGAAGCCGTACAAGCACCACGCTGGAGTGAGTGGGAAGCGGAAGCTGAGAGGATGGACCAGATTGCTAAGGCAGAGAAAGAAGAAATCCAGGCACAAGTAGAAGAATGGATGAAGAGAGATGAAGAATCAAGAAAAGCGTACAAGGAAGAGCTGGAGCTAGAAAAGAGAGAAGCAGAAGAGACAGAAAAGAGATGGAAGAAGAAAGAAGAATCACCTGCTACACCACCGCAAAATGGAGAATTGACTGAGGTAACCTCAGACGATAAACCTACTAAGTAAGTACTCTCCTCTATCTATGTCCTGTCGGTAGACTTTAAATTCCATACCCTATCCATAAGGTTAGAATGGTAGTGCCATAAGGTTAGAATGGTAGTTATCTAATTAATTTAGCAGTCATTAGTAATTTTGCTTAGCACATCATTTTTGCATATTAAAAATAAAACAACAAAAATATTTACTGCTTTATTTACTACATCATAAATATTAAAGCCCCATGTGAATAAACCTATGGTAACCCTGTAGGCATATTCACTGTGGTGGCATAAAAATAAAAATAACAATCTATATTTACTTTGTTGCATTATGAAAATCCTAAGCCCCATGGGAATGAATATTCCCTGTGGTGGCATAAATAGCATGCATACATTTTTTGATTGCTACATAAGAAAATTAGAAAATCCTAAAAAGAGAATCCTGTTAGAATCATGCTAAAATTTATTAATTATTAATCACCTCAAAGAATAATCAAAGTGCTCATTGGCTGACCGCTAACCCCTTGATAATTTGAGCCTCGAGTTTTGGTTTTCTTGTTGGAGTATAACTATGCAAGAATAATATTGTGACTAAGGAGAGAGTCTATTAGTGGCACGCACCAGGACTACTACTAATCAACTCACTCTGAAGATCATTCAAGCACCAAGTATTGCAAACATCAAGCTTGGGGGAGGAGCATCCCCTAGTTATCAGGTAATTATACCTATGTACTTATTGAGTCTACTTTATACAAGCACAAAATACCAAAAATATGTGAACACATGAAGGTTCACCATAGTATCACAATAAAATCTAAAAATACCAAAAATATGTGGGCACATGAAGGTCCACACCTTTTAGAAAAAAACCTAAAAATATGTGGGCACATGAAGGTCCACTCAGTTAGGAAACTTCTGCTGAAAATATAAAATCAATCACTTACCATGGAGTGGTACTAAACTTAACCCCTCTCCATTTGGTATTTTTATTGGCAATTGAGTTTCATAGGACAACACCAGATCAAGGAGCTAGTCAACCCGACGCCCTTACACTGCCGACACATTGCTCAGAAGGATCACTCAATCTGCAACATCAAATACCCTGACAAATGTCAAGCTTGGGAGAGGGCACCCTCCAATTAAAATCCAGCTAAGTATAAGTTTTCTATATTATTATCATTATTACTATATCGCTTTTTCGCGTGAGTTAGCTAGAAAGATAAAATTTGAAAACCAAATAAATATCTATCTATATATTAGAGTTTATTTAGAGTCGGTCTAGGCTAGAGTTAATAAAAAAATGATGAACATTAAAATTTTATCTTGGAGATGATGAATAGTTGCTCTGTCATAATACTTTTCAAATGCCTAGTTGTCAAACTTAAATTCTCCTGAGTTTTAGATATTGCTGTTTTAACTTAAGAATTTACTCTGAACCTGAAACTTGTGGAGGCATATGTTTGAGCTAAGTCTAGATAATTGATTGATATGATTCATTAAAGTTGAGCTGCTATGTATCTTATTCCTAGCATTTCTAAGTTCTGGAGATTTATTTTAAAAATTTCAAATTTACATGACGAGCTTTTGTATGACAAAGTATGAATTCCTACCAAAGCCATATATGATACATCTAGGTAGGAAAACTTTTGCACATTCATGCTGCTTGCTTTGCATTGAGTTTAGTCAACCTTTGTTGTATACCATATGAGAGTCTTGTCATGCTTTTAAAACCAAGATCACGTACACACTTCAACACATATGCATTATTTCTACCCTGGGAGTAATCGCAACTATTTCCACTTTCATCAATGTTCATCATGAAAATGTTTTCTCCTACACTAGGAGTAAACACCCAAAAGTATACCCCATAGGACAGCCTCGATATAATTGCTCTAAGTTCTTATTATTATCTCTCCAGTTATTTATATTCAAAGGATACATGTGGCTATGCAAAAATATGAAAAGGGAGTAAAAGATGGACAAGTGTCCCAGCATTAAAACAATGGGTACTAGATGCCCGCCTCCCGAATGAAAAAAGAGAGAGAGAGAGAAAGAATAAAGATAGCCCATGTGTTCCTCCAAGTTACAAAGGAGAGTGAATCATTTTCAAAGAGCAAAAGTAGAATTAGCAATAGCCACTAAATACCACATATACACCTATCCACCATATTCCATACACATGCACATTTTGGTTTGATTGTATGCCTCGATTCTCTGTGGATCCATTGTTTGACTTTACAACATATGAATTGCAGGTATGCTTAAACCTTGTTATTGCCACTCCTATGAGCCCCACTATAAATCTTTAGTTATAGGAAGACATAACATTAATGCCTTAAGTGAGATCCACAAATACCATATATACTGAGAGACATGAGGGTGTCATACAATTAAGCTCTGAGTTTTATTTTGAAAACTTGCAAAACTCTGGAATATTGGTACTGTGAAGAATTTGCTACATAGTGCACGACTTGATTGTTCTTTCTTTCAATTACTCAAGACTGAGGCAAGAATTGCAAAGCCCCATAGTTACAGGTAAAATGGGTAAGTTTAAAAGTTAGAGCAGTTTTGTCTAATCCGGAGGAGAATCTATGTTTGAAGCATGTGTACTTGGGAAGTATGAAAGCATTATAGTGCTTGCTTTGCATTGAGTTTAGTCAACCTTTGTTGTATACCATATGAGAGTCTTGTCATGCTTTTAAAACCAAGATCACGTACACACTTCAGCACATATGCATTATTCCTACCCTGGGAGTAATCGCAACTATTTCCACTTTCATCAATGTTCATCATGAAAATGTTTTCTCCTACACTAGGAGTAAACACCCAAAAGTATACCGCATAGGACAGCCTCGATATAATTGCTCTAAGTTCTTATTATTATCTCTCTAGTTATTTATATTCAAAGGATACATGTGGCTATGCAAAAATATGAAAAGGGAGTAAAAGATGGACAAGTGTCCCAGCATTAAAACAATGGGTACTAGATGCCCGCCTCCCGAATGAAAAAAGAGAGAGAGAGAAAGAATAAAGATAGCCCATGTGTTCCTCCAAGTTACAAAGGAGAGTGAATCATTTTCAAAGAGCAAAAGTAGAATTAGCAATAGCCACTAAATACCACATATACACCTATCCAGCATATTCCATACACATGCACATTTTGGTTTGATTGTATGCCTCGATTCTCTGTGGATCCATTGTTTGACTTTACAACATATGAATTGAAGGTATGCTTAAACCTTGTTATTGCCACTCCTATGAGCCCCACTATAAATCTTTAGTTATAGGAAGACATAACATTAATGCCTTAAGTGAGATCCACAAATACCATATATACTGAGAGACATGAGGGTGTCATACAATTAAGCTCTGAGTTTTATTTTGAAAACTTGCAAAACTCTGGAATATTGGTACTGTGAAGAATTTGCTACATAGTGCACGACTTGATTGTTCTTTCTTTCAATTACTCAAGACTGAGGCAAGAATTGCAAAGCCCCATAGTTAAAGGTAAAATGGGTAAGTTTAAAAGTTAGAGCAGTTTTGTCTAATCCGGAGGAGAATCTATGTTTGAAGCATGTGTACTTGGGAAGTATGAAAGCATTGTCTTCAGAAGCTGTGGTATTGATGAATGTGAAGTTGGTTTGTCATTTGGCCATACTTGGTAGGTTGGCCAACCTTCATATAGAGCTTTTGGACACTGAAAAGTACCTGTTCTGAGTGCCTGCAACCAAATAATGATAAGTACATGTGGAACCAAGTTATTTGTAGCTAAGTCACTATGTGTTTGGTGGTTTCCTTCCAGAAAGAATGTCTTGTTGACGGTTTTGATGGGGTAAAAACATGGTATAACTACCGTCAACAATCACCTTTATCTTTATTTATCTTGTGACCTCTACCTGTTATGAGTAGAGTAAATGCAATCGGTAATGTCACTTATCCATTGTATACCATCATTATTGTTGACGGTATTTATACCTTGTTTTCTACCATCATAACCGTCAACAAAACACTCTTTTTGGGAAGAAACAAGCAAACACATAGTGACATAGGTACAAATAACTAGGTTCCACATGTACATGTTAGTATTTGTTTGCAGGTACCCAAAACAGGTGATTTCAGAGTTTAGAAGCCCAAGATGAAGATATAATGCAAATCCAACTATGATGAAATGGCAAGGTGATGTCACAATCATCAAAGACTTCACTCCGGGATCAAGTGGACACTATTCATGGTTTGGCCGAACCATGAATAGTGGCCCTAGCACTCCACCAATTCAAGAATCAAGCAAGGGAGTGATGTAGGAGAGAGCTGAGGCCACGTGGCTTCATTCCATGGTTCGGCCGAACCAGACATGGAGCCTAGCTGGCTCTGCTGACGTGGAACAATCCGTGGCACACCTCCTGAAGTCCATTTCCACCCTTGGATCACAAGTGTGCTTTCAATCAATGGTTAAAGAGCAAAGCACATGGATTCAGGCGTGAATCAACAAGACCGAGGCAAAACAAGTACATAGCCACACTCTATGACAAGTGGGGACCACAGTGGTGGGCCCACCTGCCATAGGGTGGGTCGGCCGAACCAGGTCTAGTGGACCCAGGCCACCGCCATGCTCCACCGCCTTCCTGCATGTTTCACACGTGCTGGTTTCATCATCTCCGTTGATTTGAGACGGTTTCAAGGGCGGTTTATCCAAGGGCCAAGGAGGAAAGGCACATGGATTGATGACATGGCACTCCTCTCATTCCCCCTATAAATACCCCTAGTCCTTCACTTTAGAGGCATCAAGGAGTAAATATCAAGTGTATCATAGTAGTTTTAGTGTTAGAATAAGAGGGAAGAGAGTGAGGGAAGTCTTCAGGAGAAAGCGCCGGGCCTGTCGGGAGTCTTCTCCAAGGTGTACCTCAGCGGATGCAAGCTTCTAGTAAGTTCTCCATCTGAGTCCTTCTAGCATTTAGTATTCTGGTTCTGGTATTTTAAGTATATACTTGCTTTACCTGCACATTGCTTTACCTTGTGAAGTGCTCTAGTCTCTAGCTAAGATTAGAGTAGTAAGTATAGTCTAGACGTGGTGTCTAGGCTATATCTTATCAGTGTGGGCCGCTTGTCTCACGGATTGTTTGTAGTAGCTAGCAAGTGGTGACAGCCTTGTCTGGTCTTCGTATTCCACCACGTGTGTAAGACAAGTTATTAAAACGGCAGGGCATCAAGACTATAGTATAGCCGCCTCGGGAGGAGTTACATCTCCTCCTGTTTCACCTATCGCCTCTTGTAAAGGGAGGAGGTGGTAAACCTCTTTATCCTTAGAAAGCCAAGACCAGATATCTTTTGCTACATAGAACCTCACTATACCTATATTCTAAACCTCTTTGATCACCAACATCTTTGATCACTATCTGACGGTCTTGAACCTAGTTAGTTCACTTCACGTTCCCCGTGGAAAATACGATACCTGGAATACTCCCGGTGAATGCTACATTGACTACCGTACGCTTGCGGTATATCCGTTTGCCACCTTTGGTGTCAACAATTATCAATATAATAGATTAAAGTTTAACCTAATCCTTCCCAGTGGTATAAATATAAATCGACAACCTGGTAGAACTCCCTAGGTAAAATGCTACAATGGTATAATTATCTGTCCGCTTGTAGAACTGATTTTATTTTATATTTATATTTATTTCTGCCTAGTCACATAGATTAATATATAAAACCTTTATTTATTCTTAGCATTATTAATTAGGGATGACAACCTAGTTCTTGCATAAGAATGTTGGTAATAGTAAAGTGGCTAGTTGCTAATGACAAGTTCATTAATTACCATTCATCTTCTAATCTCGCCTCTCGCATTAAAAGTTATACAGTTATATTTGGCGACGTTAGTAGATGCCAACAGAAAACAAGTTGGAAATACACACCTTAAGAAAGGCATGATGAGTACTTCTAGTCCACTTGGGCTATTGCATATGGACTTGTTTGGCCCAACCACTTATGCAAGTATTGGAGGAAAGAAATATGGCTTTGTGATTATTGATGACTTCTCAAGATACACTTGGGTCTTCTTTCTTGTTGACAAAAGTGAAGTGTATGGAATCTTCAAATCTTTCGTCAAGAGAAGCCAAAATGAGTTTGATACAAGGGTGAAGCAAGTTAGGAGTGATAATGAAAGTGAATTATAGAATACAAGAGTTGATGAGCTTTGTGATGATTTAGGCATCAAGCATCAATTCTCGGCAAAGTACACTCCACAATCAAATGGTCTTGTTGAAAGAAAGAATACTCATTGATATGGCAAGAACCATGCTTAGTGAATACAATGTTAGTGACGACTTTTGGGCCGAAGCTATCAATACGGCTTGCTACACTAGCAACCGTCTTTATTGTCATCCAATGTTGAAAAAGACACCCTATGAGCTTTTGAATGGAGGAAAGCCCAACATTACATACTTTAGAGTGTTTGGTTGCAAATGCTATATTTTGAAGAAAGGCACTAGATTGGGCAAGTTTGAGAAGAAGTGTGATGAAGGGTTTCTACTTGGGTACTCAACTTCTAGCAAAGCTTATAGAGTATGGAACTTGGCACACAAGATTGTTGAAGAAGTCCATGATATTGAGTTTGATGAAACTAATGGGTCACAAGAAGAGAAAGATATGTCACCCCTCCTATTGTGCAACTGGAAGATGATGCAAACCAAGCAAGCTCAAGTGACTCTCAAGCTCAAGTGCGTGTTCAAGATCAAGACCAAGTCCAAGATGCTAGTTCATCTCAAGTGCTTCAGCCAACTCATATTGCAAGAGATCATCCTCTAGATCAAATTATTGGTGATATTAGTAGAGGTGTACAAATAAGGTCAAGGGTAGCTTCTTTTTGTGAGCACTATTCTTTTGTTTCACAAGAGGAGCCTACTAACATTGAGAAGGCACTCAAAGATGAGGATTGGATAAATGCCATGCATGAAGAGCTAAACAACTTTGAGAGAAATCAAGTATAGGATTTAGTTCCAAGACCAAGCAAGCGCAATGTGATTGGCACCAAGTGGGTCTTCCGGAACAAGCAAGATGAAGATGGAATTGTTGTGAGGAACAAAGCTAGATTGGTTGCACAAGGTTACACTCAAATAGAACGTTTAGATTTTTGGAGAAACCTATGCACCCATGGCAAGATTGGAAGCAATCCGGATTCTATTGACTTATAATATCAAGCTCTATCAAATGGATGTCAAGAGTGCATTTCATAATGGCTACATCAATGAGTTAGTATTTGTTGAGCAACCTCCCGGTTTTGAAGATGATAAGAAGCCCGACCATGTGTACAAGCTCAAGAAGCCTGTCTATGGCTTGAAGCAAGCACCAAGAGCATGGTATGAGAGGTTGAGAGATTTCCTACTCTCTAAAGGGTTCAAGATGGGATAGGTTGACACCACTCTCTTCACCAAGAAGATTGGAAATAACTTGTTCATCATGCAAATCTATGTTGATGATATCATCTTTGGGTCAACAAGTCAAGCATTTTATGAGGAGTTTGGAGAAATGATGGCTAAAGAGTTTGAAATGTCCATGGTTGGTGAACTTAGCTACTTTCTTGGGCTCCAAATCAAGCAATTGAAGAATGGCACCTTTGTGAATCAAAGCAAGTATATCAAGGACATGGTGAAGAAGTTTGGATTGCAAAATGCAAAGGCAATCTCAACTCCAATGGGTACTAGTGGGAGCTTGGAACCGGATGAAGAAGGTGAATTGGTTGATCAAAAGCAATATAGATCAATGATTGGTAGTCTACTCTATGTGACCGCTTCTAGGCCGGATGTGATGTTTAGTGTGTGCATGTGTGCAAGATATCAAGCCTCTCCAAGAGAAAGTCATTTGAAGGCTACAAAAAGAATCTTGAGGTACTTGAAGAGCACACCTAACATTGGGCTGTGGTATCCCAAGGGCTCAAACTTTACATTGGTTGGTTATGCAGATGCGGACTGTGCCTGTTGCAAAATTGATAGAAAGAGCACTTCTGGTACATATCAACTCTTGGGAAGGTCACTAGTATCATGGTCATCCAAAAAGCAAAATAGTGTTGCACTCTCTACAGCCGAAGCCAAATATATTAGTGCAGGAATTTGTTGTACACAAATCCTTTGGATGAAGCAAACTTTGAAGGACTATGGTTTGAAATTCAACAAAGTTCCATTGCTATGTGACAATGAAAGTGCGATGAAGATCACAACCAATCCGGTGCAACATTCAAGAACTAAGCACATAGATGTGAGGCACCACTTCATAAGGGATCACCAAACAAAGGGAGATATTGCAATCACAAGTGTGGGCACCGATGATCAACTAGCCGACATATTCACCAAGCCACTTGATGAAGCTAGATTTTGCAAGCTAAGAAATGAATTAAACATACGTGACTACTCCAACATGTGTTGACGCACTTCATGAAAATCTTATATCATGTCTCTCCTCCAAGCAAGGCAAAGATATCATTGTTTGACATATGCATACATTCTTTGCTATGACTTGCTAGATCATATAGACATGATTTTGTTCTATCTAGGTCATTCATTGAAAGCCAAAATGGTTTTGAAGTCTATATGGCATCACTATTATTTGATCTAGTGATGGCATATAACTTGTTCATGGGGATGCAAACCTAGTGTTGAATCTAGTTAAATGAGCAACTAAGTGCTTAACTCAACATAGGCAAGATAACCCCTAGTGGCGTGAAGAAGCTTGTCTTTGGTTCAAACCGAGTTAAGAAACTTGTGCAAATTTGTTAGGTTGAACCAAATTTGACTAAGAAAGTCTCTCACTCCATTACCTTGACCCCTTTTGTGGTACTTGATGCCAAGGGGGAGAAAAACAAAGATAAAGAACAAGGGGGAGAGAACGTAAGCTTCGCAATGAACCATCATTAAGGCTGATGATCGGAGAGCAATAGGCCAAAGTAAAGGGATCAAAATTTGAATCAAAACCTTTACTTAAGATGAGCTCACCTTGAGGGAGATCAAACTCATGAACTTGGTTGAATGCATTTGGAATGTGCACTTACATATGCTTGATGCATTTGCATATGTACTTATTTTCAATTGCCATGTTCTTGAGTGGTGTATGCTAGTGTAAGCATTGATTGATGACTTGATAACTAGCATGCTTAGGTGGTAGCTAGATGATCTTGTGTGTCTTTCATTTAATATCGGAGCATTGCTTATAATGTTGATTTCACGGTATGCTCAAGTTTTGTGATCATCTAGTTATCTAAGTGCTAAGGATGGAGATTCCGCAACTTCGATGTGAAATTCTCATTTGGTATCATGCTTCAAAGGTTTATCCTAACCATCCTAGCACATCTTGGTGGAAATTTACTCTCTATTAATGCATATGTGCTAGCTTCAAATCCAAACTCATGCACATATGTAGGGCAGCTAAATAGCCACCAAACCAAATTTGTGTTGTTTGTCCATTCTAAAACATGATAATCGTATTTGGACAAGCTCACAAGTTCAAAAACAAACTTGACTCTTATCTTTGTATAGGATGTCATCAATTACCAAAAAGGAGAGATTGAAAGCCCTAGTTTGGTTTTGATAATTGATGACACGCTAAGGACTAATCTACTTGCTAAGTGATGGCTAAGTGTAGGTTATCCTAACCATGGTGAGTGGAGCTAAATGATGTTGATCAAGTGAGCTCAACCATGGATCAAGGTGGATCAAGTACAGATGATCAAGGAGAAACAAAAGGACTTAAAAGAGATGGCAAATGTCGACGGAATACCGGCGATAGTCTACCGAGGGGTATGCCCAAGGTAGTAGATTGATCGGTGAAGGTGCGCCTGAGACGAGCAAGAGTTACGCTGGAAGCATGAGACACGAGATTTATACAGGTTCAGGCCGCCGCTAGGCGTAATACCCTACGTCCTGTGTGTTGCTGTATTGTGTTGCTAGTAGATGATCTGTTTAAGGGAAATCCCCTGCCCGCCTTATATAGTTTGGGGGGCAGGGTTACAGGTCGGTTTACCATGTACATCAGATTACAATCCTAGCCGGATAGGGAAACTAATCGGCTAGATACTAGAAAAGATATTTTCTTGGCCGCCAAGACTTCGGCGGATATCCGTGATCTTCTGGAGAGTGTATAGACGACGCATCGCTGGCAGTCCAGGCCTGGTCGGATAACTCGGCCCATGTATTGCCATGTAGGTATATGGGTCTATACCCCCACAACTAGTCCCCGAGCACCTTGCATTCATCGGGAGGTGCAAATCTTCGGAGTTGCTTGACCAGACAGATGTAAGGAGCTTAGAAAAAATTTCGAGAAAAATCTTCTCCGCATGTAAGTGTATCCACTTGTGAATTGCAAAAATTCGTACCTTCACCGACAGGTGAAGTGTATCCACTTAGTCCCCGAGCCTGATAGTAGGTGACGCAGGGACGTGGTGTCAGGGTCTAAGTTTTCATTCTTATTGACCGAGACCATGGTGAACTCCCCAAGCACCTCCTTTGCTTGGTGACGAAATGACAAAGTCCCCGAGCAGCTTTGGTGCTCGAAAATGCTTGACGAGGACGACGAAGTCCCTGAGCAGCTTTGATGCTCGGAGAAGCTTAACTAAGACGACGAAGTCCCTGAGCAGCTTTGGTGCTCGGAAACGCTTGACGAAGACGATGAAGTCCCCGAGCAGCTCTGGTGCTCGGAAACTTGACGAAGACCACGAAGTCCCCGAGCAGCTTTGGTGCTTGGGAACGCTTGATGAAACTGGCGAAATCCCCGAGTAGCTCTAGTGCTCGGGAATGCTTGACGAAGCGCTGAAGTCCCCAAGCAGCTTTGATACTCGGAGAAGCTTAACGAAGACGACAAAGTCCCCGAGCAGCTTTGGTGCTCGGAAATGCTTGACGAAGACGACGAAGTCCCTGAGCAGCTTTGATGCTCGGAGAAGCTTAACGAAGACGACAAAGTCCTCGAGCAGCTTTGGTGCTCGAAAATGCTTGACGAAGACGACGAAGTCCCTGAGCAGCTCTGATGCTCATAGTAGCTCAACGAAGATGACGAAGTCCCCGAGCAGCTTTGGTGCTCGAAAATGCTTGACGAAGACGACGAAGTTCCCGAGCAGCTTTGGGGCTCGGAAAGTAAGAACCTGCAGTCTTTGAAATATCGAGAAGTTTTTATATGAAAACTTGAAACGACGCACTACCCTTTATATTTAAAATAGCTGACAAATGGTTCGCCTTCTTCCACGCTGAAAACCCTTCAAGTAACCGCTACTCTTTATCCCAATCCGCCGCCATCTAGGGTTTCCACATCTTTGAGCCAAAATCCGATTCCTCTTGGATATCTCCAATTCACCCTTCCGCCTCACCAAATCTTCAAGAATCCGAATAAATGGCCCCCAGGAAGAGTGCGCGCGCGCCCCCGAAGAAGGCGAAGGAGCCGCAACCAGGGTAGTTCCGCATGAACAACAAGTGGCAACCCTCCACAATGACGGAGAGAGCCATTCTGGGTCTGGTGGCGAAAGGACTGCTCCTAAATCGTGCCACCGTTGGCTGGAGGCCTTCGGGAGGTGAGCCGTATCCGATGCCCAACACTGGCGAAATGACGGTCTTCGTAGATTACTTCCTCCGAGACTTTGGTGTTCCTTGCCACCCTTTCCTTCGCAAACTTCTAGATTATTATCAGATTTCTTTATGCCATTTGCATCCAAACTCCATCTTCCATGTTTCTATCTTCATCCACTTTTGTGAGGCTTTCGCTGGAATTCTTCCCCATTTCAATTTGTTTCAACAACTGTTCATGCTCGTGAAGTCAAGCAGCGGAGGTTATCGAGTCGCCGGTGGGGTGTACCTCAAACTTCGAGATGGAATGTCAGCCCAGTATCTTTCCATCCCTCTTAATTCCAGTCTGCATGATTGGAGCAAGCGGTGGTTCTACATCCCAAACCAAGATCCGGCCGTTTGGTGCGCTGTGGATCAGGTGCTGGAGAAAAAACCAAGCTGGACAGACAAGCCCTCTCCCGATGAAATGGAGCAAGTCAATGAGCTGTTGGAGATTTTAAGGAGGATGAATCTGAATGTAAATGGAGTTGCTGCCAACTTGGTGAGACGCCGAGTACAACATTGCAAGAACAGAATTCACCCTGCATTCGAATGGACAGGCCACTCTGATCCAACTAGGGAGGTACCCGATGATTTATCCGCTATTGAAGCCACGGTAAGGTTGGAAGAACTGTTTGATAAGGACACCCATATTGATAACCGCGGACAACAGAAGCCTTTCCGTGTTGAAAATCCACCTCCAGAGGTATGCGGCTTGCAGAATGTCTCTTTTCTTGTTGTGCTTATTCGTTGATTGCTTCTTATTGTTATTCATTTGAGTGGTTGAAGATCCATGGACAGGAGCGCAAAATATACTTCTCTGATGTGCCGATCGCTGATTGGCCTTGGGGCACGATCCCTGACCACAGATAGCGGCCTGGCGATGAAGAGGGAAAGCCTGAAGAGCCCTCTGGGGATGTGGAAGATGACGGCGACGAAGAAGATCGGGAGACTCTGTCTCAACGAGCTGCTCGCGGAAAACAAACCGTGCCCGAGAAGGCTAGTCCGCATAGTGGAGCTCGAAGGACGGAGAAGCCCGTGAAGATTTTTGACGAGCGAGCCCACCGCCGAGCAGATGCCCCAAGCTCAAGTGATGATAACCAGCCAGCACCGAAATGTCAGAAAGGCGAAAACCCACCAGCCAAAGATCCCGGTAATGAAGGTACTTCTGGGTGGAAGAGAAACTTTGCGCGTAAGCGTCATCGATCCAAACTGCAAGTATTACTTTCTTGATACTTTTTCTTTGAGCGGCCGTTTTAGTCATCTTTAATCATAACATCTCCGTCCATTCCAGGGACCCTTCAACCGAAGATGTTGAGGAAAAGACGGACGGGAAAACTGTAGGTGACGAGCCGTTGAAGAGTGCAAGTGGCATTGGTATCGCCGTCGGATGGCCCTCTGATCATGAGTCAGCGAAGGATGCACCGGATCAATATCTAGATTTTAGCTCGCAGGAGCGACCGCCACCGCCGGAGCAAACGCGTGAAGTCACCCCGCCGTTGCTGGACCCGTTCGTCGACCAGGAGCAACAACCGAAAGATGCCGGGGTGGACCACTCTTCGAAGCATGGCGTCGATGAGGAGGTTCTGCCCGCTGATTCTGAACAACGGGGAGACGCGCATACCGGTGGTACTTCTTTTGGCAAAATGCCAGGAGCGAGCCATGGGGTTCCCGAGCAGCCGTCGACCAGTGCCGGACCGCCCGAGCATGAAGTGGAGGAGATTACTCGTGAAGCTACTGGAGAAGCGCTGCTGGTGATACTTCGAACGTTGAGGCGAGTCGGCGAGCAGTGGTCCGTCGTCGTGGAGGAGGCGGCGGTGGACGATGAATTGGAAGCTGTCTTCACGAGTTGGGAAATGTGCTCCGACGGCTGGGTCAGCTGTCTTCACGAGTTCAGGTATCCGCGCCCTTCTTTGATTGTTGTTTTTCTGGTTACTCTTTGTCACGTTCTTTCTTTGTCGATCAGGCGGTGCACAATACGGCTGAAGATCAATAGAAGTCTCTCCAGCGTGCTGGTGGGCTTGCTGCAGATAACGCCAGGCTGCAGGAGGAGACCGTGCGTCTAGAGAAGGCAATGGAAGACCTCCGCGAGCAACGCGACACATTGCAATTGCATTGCGACGACTTAATGGAGTCTGAAGAAAAACTGCCGCGGGAAAAAAGAGGTATGGAGACCATTATGGCCCTGGTTTCATTTTATCTTGACTCTTCTTCTATTCTCAAGTTTGAAGCTTTCAGGTGTAGATTTGCAGCATGTTTTTGAAGGTGCCGTGAAGCGATGTACTGGCGTCTTCATGTTACTTCGTTATTCTGCTGAGGGATTCTGACCCGCCTTTTCTTTTGTGCAGTTAAGGATCTGGAGAGTGAGGTGACAATGCTCCGTGAAGCAGCTCGGAAGAACGAGGCGGATCGTCTTGGTGAGTTTTCTGTGCACACTGTTTGTTCTTCCTCATCTTGTTAACTTTTTCTCTGTCTTGTAGCAATGGATCAGAGGAACCGGGCGCAGGTGAACGACTTGGTGCAACATCTTGAGGCTGCTATAGCACGATTTGATGACTTGGCAGAGGGAATTAAACCCGTCCTTGACATCGTCGAGTATGCTCCCGTCGATCCGCCCGATGGTGTCCCAGGGCCTTTTGACATCATCCACAATGGCCAGCAGGCGTTGTGCTTCTTCAAAGCTTTCTGCACCGATGCCACCGAGAACGTGGCCGCCCATGTGCTCGGAGTGGACTGCTTTATCCTGGCGTGAAGAATGACCGAGTGAAGACAGGGTATGTGCAGGGGACCACCGAGGAGGAAGAAGATCGACTGGAGGAAGAGGCGAAGCCAGCAGTGGTGCTGTTGACGGCAGATGTGCAACTCTTTCCCACGGAAGGGATTTAGCCTACAAAAAACTACGATCTATCTGTATGTGAAGATAAAAAACCGGTAGTTTTTTACGCTGCTGTTCGTGATGCTGCTCAAACAAGTTTTAATTTTCTATTTGGCTTTCCTTTGTTGGTACCACAAGCTGTCCTAGCTTGGATATGCATTTTGCAAGGTGCCCGAGCATAGCCGGGGCCTTCCGAATGGTCGGAGAGTAGTGAGGATATTTATCCTTTTGGGGAGAATTGACGATCGATGCCCGTGCCTCTTGCCGGGGCTTGTGGAGACGCTGCTAACCTGCCCAAGCGTCCCCGGGGCTTACGTGTTAGCGAAGACTTAACAGCCCAGGCGTCCCTGGGGCTTACGTGGTGGCGAAGCTGCCCGCGCCTGGCGGGGGTTACGCTTATCATGGACGATGGCTTCCCGAATCTATCGGGGCGGTTGATGAAGTGGCGAAGTTGGGCAGCCTGTCGAAGGCAGGACTTATGGGTTGACATGACTAGGATGCCCGAACAGGTGCAGGACTTTCACGTAGTCGTAGTTGTGCTGCCCGAGCAGGTACGGGGCTTACTCATTGGCGAAGTCGTGCTGCCCGAGCAGGTGCGGGGCTTACGCATTGGCGAAGTTATGCTACCCGAGCAGATGCGGGTCTCACTCATTGGCGACGAATTCACTGATCTGCGATTGTAGACATACATGTGTATAGAAGCAATATGATTTTTATTGAAGTAATGAAACAAAAATACACATATCTGCGTCGACACTCTGTTAAGGATAGAAGCGACGGCGGTGCTCAATGTTCCAGGAGTTGGGGATGTCAACGCCATCAAGGTCGCACAGCTTGTACGAGCCTGGCTCAGTTACGGCTCTAACCATGTGTGGTCCCTCCCATGGAGAAGAAAGCTTGTGCATGCCCTCCTTGTTCTGCTTGCGCCGAAGGGCGAGGTCGTCGACCGCGAAGAACCTGCCATTGATGTTCCGGTTATAATATCGCCGTATCCCCTCTAGGTATTTGGCCGTGCGTACGTAGGAGGCCAGATGCTCTTCTTCGAGTCTGTCGATGTCCTCTGCTCGTGCACTGTCGGACCTTTCTTCATTGTAGTTCTCAATTCTAAGGGCTCGGAAAGCGACGTCGGTTGGTAGCACTGCTTCTGATCCGTAGACCATAAAGTATGGAGATACGCCGGTATTCCAGCTAGGTTGTGTCCGCAAGCCCCAGACGACTGCTGGCAACTCATTGATCCAGTTTCCTGGACTTCTTTCGATGACTTCGTGTAGGCGCTTTTTGAGGGCATCGAGCAACATTTCGTTTGCCCTTTCAACCTGTCCGTTAGCTCGAGGATGAGCCACCGAGACATACTTTACCATGATGCTTCTTTCGTCGCAGAAATCCCAGAAATCACTCGCAGTGAAGGTGGTACCAAGGTCGGTGATAATGCTGTTCGGAAGGCCAAAACGATGAGAGATGTCATTGAACAACTCCGTAGCTTTGGCCGTCGTTGCTTTCACCAATGGCTTGTACTCAATCCATTTGGAGAATTTATCGATGGCGACGTACACGCAACGGTAGCCCCCTTTAGCCGCCTTGAAAGGACCTATCATGTCGAGTCCCCATGTGGCAAAGGGCCAGGATGCAGGTATAGTCTCTAGCTCCTGCCCTGGGACATGTATCTGCTTTGTGAAAAACTGGCACGCCTCGCAGTGGTGTACAATCTTCTCGGCATCCTGGACGGCGGTAGGCTAGTAGAATCCTGCTCGGAAAGCTTTGTCGACCAGGGTGCGTGAGGCTGCGTGGTTTCCACAGATGCCTCCATGCACTTCTTGGAGTATCTTGATGCTCTCTTCGCGTGTGACGCACTTCTGGAATACTTCGCTCTTGGCGTTTTTACGCATGAGTTTGTTGTCGACGAGGACGTAACTCTTAGACTGTCTCACAAGACGTTCTACTTCTATTTTGTCTTCGGGGATTTTGGCTTCAAGCAGATAGGCGATGAAGGGTGCTCTCTGTTGGCGCTTCTTAGCGTCAGCAGAAAAGTCCGCAAGCGCACGGAAGTACCGTTGTAGCCTTCACCCGGAAGTATTCAGGGTATCGTAATTTCCCAGAGGAACGGTCTTTGTACTTAGTCTCTTAAACTAGTTTACTCAGAAGAGACGGAAGGGATAGCTTGGGTAGAGAGGTTCTTCTAAGGTCAAATGCGTATAAGCGATGGAAACTTCCCCACTACTTGCTTGCTTCAGGCCCACTGACGCACCTGGTCTGCCAGGCGATACCAGTATCAGCGCTATTCCGCGTCCGAACGTGGGAGGATGCTGGTACGAGTGGATAGGGCTGTCACCACCTGCCACCTACCCCTCTGCCCGTCGGCGTGCGCAACATACGAAGGTAGACTCCGACCTAGACACCACGTCTACGAAGGCGACTACTACTCTAGCGGCGTACAGGAGCATCCGTCTCTATCAGGAGTCCTCTTACTAGAGCATCCGTCCAAAGGATGAACGACAATCCCACAAACAAGTAGCTTTATGGAAGTAACATGCTTAATGAATCAAACCAAAGGTGAACACGAACTTCTTACTTCAAGTAGCAAAACGATCGTAGAGGTACAAGTCGGATCGAGAGCTGACAAGCCCGGCACTTTGTCCACCCGGAGGCAGAACTGCTTCGACTCCGCTCTTTCTCCAGCTCTTGTCCCTCTCTCACTCCCTATACTAAATTAGCTATAAGCTAATGGAATGGAGCTTGCTCTTCCTCTCTACATTGTGACCTCTTGTGTTGGTGAATCAATTGATGAATAGGTGTAGAGAGGAGGCCTTCTTTTATAGCTTGAGAGGAGGGGGTTCTATGCAAAAGGATCATCCCCACATGGAAGGCCCAAACCGACCTCCAAAGGGCGGTTTCCACTTTCCATCTGTGTTGATCGTAGGTGGGGCCGTCCTTGGGGAACCGCAATACAACCGCCAGAAGAAAACTTTGCCCGAGAGGCCCCACCAGGGGGGCGGCCGCCCCCGGGACCGGTTGGTCCCTTGGTGGGCCCGTTTGGCCACTGCCTTCGCGTGGTTGGTTCTCCTTTGGGCCTAGACCTCTCCTATGGTTACGAATGGGCCCAGATTTGTAATAAAGGTGGGCTTCTTTGTTATTCTTGTTTGCACATTCTCTGAATTCACATTTCTCCTTTACGCTTTTCAATTGGTGTTGTGCACTTCCACTTGTTTCACTATAAATCCTACAAAAACATAAACACTAGGGGTACAAGTGGAACTCTGTTAATAGCATATGTCTATGTGTTAAAGTATGATAGTTTCTCTCCCTTTAGGCATAAGTTGGCGGTTAAAAATGATCTATAAGGTCTGCCAAAAAGACCCCCAAGCTTAACCTTTGCTCGTCCCAAGCAAATAGCTAAGTATGGTTGTTGATCAGGAGTTGCTACAATGTCGATCATATTTCAAATGTACCAAGTTTATAACAAAGTTTTCCACCGTAATTTGAATAAATCAGCATGCTATCCACCCTGCTATTATCTTGAAACAAATGGGGCCTTTTAGCCATCTCAAGTCTTGGGTGATTGCAAGACCGAACAGATTCATAGACATTGCTTATCATTCATCCCAAGATGAACCATCTTTCCGGAGGTTTTGAAAATTTTTGCAAAGAAATGTAAGTTCCTCAAATGATTCTCTCGATCGCTCAAAGTGTATGAATACCTCACCAAGGGCATTGTAATGTTGCCTTTCATATCCTACCACTAAGGCTTATGAGTGGAGTTTTGGGTAGGTATAAAGGTGGGCATACTTGCATCACATATATTACTAAGTCAAAAACCGAACCACAAGGAGATACAAGTCATATACTTTGATTGAGATGTGCAAGTGTGTGGAGTATGAAGATAGTGGAATCCTAATTTCTAAATATTTTGGCACTCCATGCATCATGAATTTCTCCTTTATTGGATGGAATGAAACTTTTTTGAGGGATATGGGCTATAAGATCATATATCCATATTATTATTTTTTTCTTCTTCTTTTTTTTTGAACGAGTACCTTTTTTTCCCGTTTGTTTATTGCATGCCCCTTGGCATGTTTTTTTTAAGCATAACCCATATCTCTTGTTAGTATTTGAAGAACTTTGGCTAGAGAGATGTCATGATGGAATGCGAGGAGTAATTATATGGTGAAAAATGAATGCGCGGCTTCTCAGGGTAAGAGTCGGCATTTTTATTTGGTGGATAACAAATGCGCGGCTCTCAAGGTAAGAGTCAGCATTTTTATTTGGTTGAAGAGTGCGCAACTGTCAGGGTAAGAGTTGGCATATTTTTAGTGGATGGATGGGTGCATGTTGTGCGCAACTCTCAGGGTGAGAGTTGGCTTTATTTGGTGGGTGCATGTGAATCTCAATCATGGGTGCATGACCATAATCTCACTTAGGTCACAACAATTTGACCTAACTCAATGTTCCACAGGCAGCATACGACTAAAATGTTTGCATAATTGAAACATGTCATATGACCTTGGTAGGTATTTCATAATCATTGAGGAACTTTTGTTTTTGAAAGTTTTCGAAAATAAAACTTCGGATGTCAAGTTTCACTCAGAACAAAGTCATAGTGCAGCCCATGTCACCATATCATATCAGGCAATAACTTAGACAAGATTAAGCATGTGCAACCCATTAGTCCAAGTTTTTAGGATGAGACATTTTTAGCTGATAAACCCAAACATTAGGGAAAGCTCGATTATAAAATGGGTACAGGTGAAACATATGACAGAGCAACTGTTCATCGTTTCAACAAGGGTAGAAACTAACACATCTTAACACATATGAGAGAGGAGAACATATCTCACCATTTTTTTAAGTAGGATAATTTTTTAAAAAAATGTGAGATACAAGTTACCTTTGTGGGAGCCCTCCCCCAAGCTTGCTTTTGACTTACCAATGTGGTTCACCTGGGGGTGCCGCTAATTGGTGGTGCCTCAGCTTGATGTGCAATTCGTGGCCTCTCTTGAGCGTGCTAGGAAGCTCCCCCCCAAGCTTGTTTTTATGGTGGTATTGAGATAACAAGACAACAAAACTTGGGGTTGAAGCATAAATTACTCTTTTCTTCAAGATTTTATTTATCATTATATTTTTTCTTTTCAAGGTTCACCTAAGAAATTCTTGTCTCTGCTGTCATCTCAAAGACTTACCCTCATGGAGTTGATAAATTTCTGCAAGGGGTTAGTCCATAAGATTAACCAAAATCTATACTAGCAGCTTTGGTTCCAAGATCAAACTAGACAACACGTCTAATTTGTCAAGGTAGGCTTAAGAATCTAAGCACCATGCTTACATTAAAAATCCTATAGAGGCATAGTCTCACATCCCAGCTTCAAACTAAACACTGTGCTTAGTTAGAAAGATGTAAGACCAACACTTCCAAACCGAAACTTACTAGCATAGAGAAAGGAAATATGACAGGATAACCAAGAGTCATTCAACGGAGACAGATTTTTGAACAAAGGAACCTAGTCAGAAGTTTGCTCAGCCAATCTATTCAAACTCAAACAAGGCTAGGATAAGAGAGCAAAGAAAGGCATGCCATGCTTCATCTCCAATATGAATTTCTTCCATTATTCATGATAACAACTCAAAGTTCATTAATCAAAATGCAACACCATGTCACAATTTTGATTAAAGAAGGCTAGTTTAACCTAAGCACCATGCTTAAATTAAAAAGCCTATGGATGTACCACAAGTGTACTCATGTGAATACACCCAAACTCAGAGCATATGGCATGAACAGAGGAAGAGCATGATATTATATTTTCATGGAGACAAATATGAGTGAATGAGTTGGTCAACATTACCTTGACATACCTGAATGTGTGTACCAATAGGATGTATGGATGAAGCATCAGAGTTGTCGCTGTGGGGGCTCGGTTTCCATCTCAGGTGACTACCGAGGCGTGGGTTGAAGTCCATCACTTTTAGTAGCATGTCGTTGTGTAGCAAGTCATTTATTGGTAACTCCTGCATATTAGTGACTCGCATACACGACAAATGTAGGAGGAACAACTCATGCAAGCTTCTAACTAAAAGGAATATTGCGACCATGACTCCCCTTTGTTGTGTTTTTTTAGAATCTTTAAACGAAGTGTGATCCAAGATATGCATGGAGTCATGGTTGGTCAAAAGAGTGAGAGAGGTGTTGCACAAACCACCGTTGAAGATGAAGGAAGTTTATGGAAGTCATGTGTCCTGTCCTTGTTGCGTGATGAGTCACTCGGTGTTGTGCAACGTGCAGGGGAGATCTTGAAGGTGTGTTAGGTATGCTTGAGAGATCTCCCCCACACTTATTCTTGTACCTGCTTTATTTTGATAAAAAGAAAATAAAACAAGAGCAACAACAACAAGCAAGGACTCTATTGGCTATAAGACCAGAGAGCAAGAAAGATTTTATTATTATTTCTTTATTAGTTTTATTGAAAACTTGTTCACTCAACTTTTTATAAACAAGGCCAAGATAAAGATGCAGAGACAGATATGTCTTGGTTTATCTCCATATCAGATTACTTTCATTGATTATATCAACAACTCAAAGTTCATTGATCAAATGAAGACAGTTATAAGAAGTTGGTGAACATTTATTTACCTTCGCATACCTGAGTATATGTACTGGTAACATATATGTATGAGGCATTGAAGTTGTTGTTGCAGCTAGCATGATGGTTCTACTCAGGTGATCTCCGAAGCCAGGCCACACACACATCAATGCGCATGGGCCATGGGCGTTGATGATACTAGCAAAGGTTCAGAAGAGGGAGACTCCCAGTCTTTTTTTTCTTTTTTTTCATAGTTCTCTTTCTTCTTTTTTTAGTCTCCCTCATCTCTCTTCTTTTTTTCTTTCATTCATTTTTTCTTCTCTTTTTTTTAAGGCGGGGCTGACATCTTCATCATCATTTTTTTAATCACCCTTTGGTGTGCATGGAACTTGGGTTTCTCACCGGCCTCCCTCACACTTGGACTTTTGCATAAAAGTCAACAGCAGAGTTAGGGCCTTCTTACGAGTGTGTTCCATTACCTCGGAGTGCATCAAGCTTTTGTAGTTGATGTCGTTCCATGTCGTCAAGCATCATATGACCCGAGTTCTTCTTAATCTTTCCTGAAATGGTTAGCGACATACCCGAAGGTGCATACTAACTTGACAACATGCCCTCACCATTCAAAGAAGATATATATATATTTTGAAAATAACAATAGTAATAATAATAATAATAAATATATATATTTTTTAAGGATAATCCGGGGTATCTCCCGGTAGTGCTTAAGTTATGGTCTTAAGCTTGACCATGGGAACTTCTTCTTGCAGCAATCAATGGTGGTGTAGTTCCCAGCTTTACCACCAATCATAGGCATTAAAATTCAAGCTGCAAGGTATGCACCATTGTACTACTACGGGATTTACAATGTTCATGACAAACATAAGCATTCACAACCATTCTCTCAAAAAGTTGAACAACTACAATCAAGATATGGTTGCGAGATCCTCGTAGAAGCAGGTGGTCCGAAGCAAAACAAACTCTGGAGACCTTGAGCATGAAACGTGAGGGACCTCAAAACCATGCTTGTTAGCGGGCTCCTTCTTGGCTCTAGAGTTGTTGCTTCGGGCATGTCCATGGCATGGAAGTTTTCATTCTCAAAAGATATATCATGGAGGATGATCACTAAACCTTGACCATTATCGAGAACAATGTTCTTGATGGCCGGAGGGACATGCATCTTGTTTGAGCAAGGGCGCAGGAGAAGGATTCGCATACTCGAATAAGTAGCTTTGCTTCGCCTTTAGGTTTTCGAGCAAGTGCTATGGCTGGCAGGAGCAAAACTTTCAAACTTCTCATCGGGGCTCCCTTCTTCTTTTTTTTATATATATAGATGAGATTTTCAAGAGGGAGATCAAAATCGAGGATGGCATAGATGAGTCCGGATGGACTTCTGAAAAGTTTGTCGGTCGGGACTAGCGGCATATCGCCCTAAAAGGGTTTCCGCTGGAATGAAAGTAGTCCCAACTGTGAGGTTGTGTAGGGCTTTCACGGAAGTCCCCTTTAATGAGCAAGACATGGTTGTGGGAGGTGAAAGAATCTGAATTTCTTCAGAAGAACGTTTCACTTCCAACAAGCAACAACCGTACTTTCGATGACTCCGCATTAGGAGAGACTTCCTAAGAAATGTCAAAATTTTGTGCCAAGAAATGTTTCGAAGTTCTGCTATAATCCTCGAATTTTGATAGCGAACTCCGAAGGATAAAACATTCCTTCCTTCGGTGTTCGTGGTTCGGGCGAGGGCTCAACAGACGAATCGAAGGGTGGCAGGGGAAAAGATTCGGCTGCTGAGGGCTCTTCAGAACTTGACATGCCCTTGTATGGAGGGGTTTAGGTACGATGACGGGAGAAGCGTGCTTCGCTAGGATGTAAACAAGGATTTTCCTCTATTCCGTCATCGTTTTTTTGAAAACGGCCCTCCAACGGTTATGTCAAAGCATAGGGCAGCATCTATGTCTAGATCCGAACAAAGGATATGCAAAAGCACATTATCGGATAAAGACAAGTCTAGGTCAGCATGTATAAACATTGTAAACCTGGCCTAGGCTGTACCAATGGACTCCTTCTCGTTTTGCTCAAAGTCGAGGTTTGCCCTTGGTAGAGCGGCGATAAGAGACATGGGTAAGAATGCAAGATAAAACTTGATCTTAAATTCATCCCATTCTCTATTCGCACTTTCTATGGCATGAACACATGTAACACCCCAAATTTTGCTAATTTTGAAATAGAGCTAAATTGATTTGATTTTGTATTTTTGTGTTCATGAAAACATAGGGAAATTAAAAAAATTATTAAGTTAAAAATTCAACTAAATTTTAGCAACATGTTTGTGCACTCATGCCCTTGCATATGATTTATTTTGGTTGAGTGGTCTTTGCTAAAACTAAAAACGATCCAAAATTATTTATAAATGAATTTATGATGTGAGTGAATAAAGTTTTAAAATGCGTTTAGTACAACGATCTTCTCTGCGGCATGTCTCTGTCTCTTTCTATAATCAAATTTCGTGTTTCTCAACTCCATCCCTTGTATTGAAGTTTATCAGAACCTTTTCTTCAGCTCTAAATCACTTTTTAGTGCTCATCGTTCATCAACTTATCTCTAAAAATTTTCCGGGAATTTTTCTCGACTTTTCCGGCCCTTTTTCCTATTATCTTTGAGCAAAATCTAATTTTTAGCTGCTCTAAAATATCTTCTCATGATCTCCAAATGTTTTATTTGGATTCATCATGTTCCAAAATATCTCCGGAAATTTTCCCATAATTTTCGGAGTATTCGGGATATTTTTCGCGAACCAAATATTAATTCTAGACTTTTCTAGAATTATTTTATTTGGAAATTTATTTTATTCCGAAAATAATAAATTCACTCATTTTGTTTGCAGCCCTCAAATCCCATGTGCTATAATCTTAAAACTCTCTTTAGCCCATGTATTATTTACTAACGGGCTTTAATAATAATTTAGGCCCATTAGTAAAGGAAAAGGGTGCAACATCAATTAGTACCATATTACTAATTGATGTTAGGGTGAGGAGTGTTTCTCCCTATAAATATCGGCCAATCCCTTGAACAAATCACACAAATTATCTCAAGGAATGCCAGGAATCCTGTGAATTGGATTTTTCCCCTTTCTTTCTTCGACGGCGTCCCCAACTTAGCGTCACTATCGTCAGTTTCCATTGCCCAAATTTTTGGCTGGCGTTCATCCATCACTCGAGGTGAGAGAACATTACCATGTTTGTTTTGGAACTCATCTATATTATGTCTCTCGTGCTTGTATCAGCATCCGCCACGAATTCCTTCTCATCTCCTATTGTTTATTACTCTGTTCGTAGCTGCGCACACGGCCACCCAGTCGCCCCCTTGAGCTTCCCTGTCCATCGCAGCAGCAAGTTTCAACAAGCATCTAAAACTAGGCATCGAGCAGCAGGGCAGCAGGCCACCAGCAGGCCCCTCCGACGCCTACTTCCTGCAGGCCGCAGGAAAGCCGTCATGATGCTACTGTGCTGCCAAACCGACGACCTTCTTCCCCTCTGCGACGCAGTAAGCAGCAGCAACTCCCCACCATTGCCTGTACGTGAATAGCTAGATGAAGAAGAAGACCAGAGGTTCAAGACGATTTATTTACAACTCTGCCACCGGTTCGTATTTCGGCCGCCGTTTCTCCGTTCTAATTCCGATTTGATCCATTTAAATTGTGATAGATTCGTATTTACGTTGTCTACGTGTATTTGCTACTGTTATATATGTTTTGAACTTTTTAAATTTCGTAATTATATTTAAGCTATTATTTTACAAAAGGAAATATTATTTAATTCATAACTTATTTGTTTTAATTTCAATTTGAGTGGTTCAAATTGTGTTGGATTTGTTTCATCACACTCTACGCGGAAGTAAGGTTGTTTAACATGTCTATATCCTTTAGATAAAATATTAATTTAATTGTCCTCTATCACTTGTTTTCTAAATAAAAGTAATTCAACTTTGATCTTTTATGAATAAAAGAATAACTATTCTATTTGGTTTTGTTAAAAAAATCTAATATGTGTAATCTAATTTATTTGTTTCTCTAAAATAATATTCATTATTTAAATAAAGTTTATAGTTGTATTTTGTTTTGTTTTATAAAAGCAAATCTTCGAATAGTTGTATCTTTTCGACGGTAACTCCGTTTTTCGTGATCTTTATATTGATGTGATCGTTGGAATGAGTAGAATAGTTTTATAACCTTTTGAAACTATTTTGTTACTGTTTGGTGTACTGTTTTAGTTATTATCCTTATTTACTTTGTGTATGTCTACTGGACGATGTGTGTTGATGTGGTGAGCGATCGAGTATAGTCGGTGAGAATTACGTGGTAAATTCAAGAAGCAGTCTTCAGGGGTTTGAATCAGAGAAAATGATCTCAAGTCTAAGGCAAGTATAGCATGGGATCTTCCTTGTTGTCCTATTCACCGCAATAATTAATTTCATGTGCATGTGTCTACCTTGTTAACCATAGTTTTTACCTAGTATTGTTATCTTATTCCTTGATCACCTATGGGATTTATGCATTGGGTAGTTGATGCTAGCGCGCTATTGGAATCATGATCATGTAAACTTGATTAATTGAATATGCAATAACATTGAAAGATGTCTTTTTAGCAACATGGAACTAGGGGATTCGAGCATAGTTTTGTGATGCTCCATATCCTTACCCCTTGGTAATGATCTGTCAGCAAAAGCTGGGACTTACAGTGCAACTATGAGGGCTACATGGCTCTGGTTTTAGTCAAGTATGGGTACTTTTTTCTAGCTTGTTAGAGGTTACCGAAAGGCGTGATGGGACCTGACGACTCGGGTATAGTGCGGCTCCTGTCCGAGTGTGTATAACCTGCGTGACCTTGTGCCACGACGAAGGGGGGCTCTACATCTGCTTGCCGGGTTCCTACCGGCCCTAACTTGTTAGACGGAGTACTTTGAAAGACTTCATAGTGAAACTCTGCTCGCTCACCTTGGTAGTGTTATGGGGCTAGCTACCCCGAGCAAATGGGAATCACGGCTCATAGTGAAAGTGCACAACCTCTGCAGAGTGTAAAACTGATATATTAGCCGCGCTCACGGTCACGAGTGGCCCGGAAAACTCACGGAGTAGTTATCTTTTTGGGTGATGTTGACTTGTTGCTAAATGATTGTTGCAATTCATTAATTATGTTTACTTATGATCATGAATTATGGGCTTATTCAACTTGTTGCTATCCAATTGCATAAAAGATGCTTAATTAAAAGCAAACCGCTGTAAACCCGTGTCTATCCTGTTTGAGCCTCATAAACCCCATGTTATATTTGCTGAGTTCGACATGGACTCACTCTCGCTATTCCCCCCACACCTCAGGAGAATTTTAGGCTTGTGGTCAATCAGTCAGTTGTGTCCATGTGGAGTTGGCATCTACACGCGAAGATCGGAGTGTCTTTTCGCTGTTTGCTTCTTAAAGGTTCTATTTTAATTATTACTACGTTATGTATTTGATCATTGTCTTTTGATATTACCTTGTATTTGTCGGCTTATGTGTGTGATTGATCCTGGGGCGCACATAAGGTTATGCATTCAATTTTATCCTTAAAATTGGGTGTGACAACACAATTCCTTGAATTTTTGCAAGTGGTCAAAAGAATTTTCATTGTCGTGACCAAAGAAGGGTTTTGTCCGAACCATAGCTTTGAATCTTGGGTGGAGTTCATAACTGGATGGAAATTTTGGTTTTGAAAAAGAATGTGGTTCAAAGAACTCCCCCTTTGAAGCAGAAGAATTTTGAATTTGGAGCTAGCTTCATGGTGAAAGGATCGGATAAAAAGGAATATTTTGTTTTTATATAAAGAAAAGATAAAAGATTTTTTTTGATAAAACACAAGGATATCGTGGAGACCGTTCGGTGAGCTTCAGTGAAGCCTGGAGGCTGGTCGTTATTGTCATCGCGCTTGTCTCTCTTGGACTCTATGCGAGCCCTCTTCTTTTCTTCTTCTTGGAACGCCCTGGAGAAGCCATAACATTCTCTCATGGTATGCTTGTGGAACCTGTGGATGGGGCATTGACTATCGAGGAGCTTGTCGTAAGCCTCTTCATAATTGCGCTTCGGGGCTGGTCGGGTGCTGTAGACTTCGTAATGGCGACGCCTTTCTCTAGCCCTGGAGCCTTCCGGTTTGTCGTGGTGACGTCCATCAGAGCGATATTGGTCACGGCGATCACGTTCGCCGCGGTGGTGGTCTCGCCGGGCTCCTATGTCATCATGGCGCCGATCAGATTGGCGGTCGGTGTCTTCGTGGCGTGGTCGGTCGGGGAAGTGGAGATGGCTATGGACGGAGTGGCGGGCCACCTCGTTCCCCTCGGCGTACTTGTTGGCGATGGATTCTGGTCTGTTGCGATATAGCTTCCTCTAAAGCTCCTCTTCAGGTCGGAGGCCACATATGAAAGCGGAGATAGCCTCAGCATCCGTGACGCCCGGAATATTGTTTCTGGTCTCTGAGAAGTGCCGAATGTAATCCCGCAACGATTCTCGCGAAGCTTGCTGGAGCTTCTCAAGATCAAACTTTGTGCCAGGCTGTTTGCAGGTGGCATTGTAGTTGTTGATGAACTGCTCCCTCAGCTGGTCCCAAGTGTCAATGGAGTTTGGCTTCAAGCTTAGCGGCCAATTATTGGCGGATGCATTGAGCTTAACGGCAAGTAATTTGCCATGACGTCGTCGTTCCCCCCGGCAGCTTTGACCACGATCTCGTAGAAGGTAAGCCATTTGGTGGGATCGGCGGTGCTGTCATAGGTCTCGACACCAATGACCTTGAAGTTCGGCGGCCAACATACCGTCAGGAGTTCTGCCGTGAAGGGAAGTCTAGGAGTGTTTTTGTCATTGACCGGAGGACCGTGTGCTTCATCATATTCCTTGCGGCGCTCAGTCTCTGCTGAGTGCCTCGCTTCCCTCCGATTCTCGATGCGCCCCCCCGGAGATCTCTGATCTTCAGCTTTTCACGGAGGTCGGACTGGTTCACCTCTTGGTCTCCGTCTTGGCGACGACATCTCCGGCCGCCGCGGGAGTGAACACCATCGTTGTGGATGATTTCAGTGGCCGACGCGGTGGAATGTGATGGAGGTGGCAACTGGCGTTCTTCGTTGATCTGGACTTAGGCTGCCTGGAGGTAAGGCGCTCCACTTCAGGTGTCGGGGCCAGTCTTTTAGCCTCCTCTATCGCGATGGCTACATTTACACTTGGGGTCTTGTAGACCTGGTGTTTGCCGACCAGATCGAATTCTGGCTCTAAGTTCCGCACGGTGGCCTTCCTTGCCTTGGCTTGCAGCTCGCGGCGCCGTCTTCGGTGGGCGTTTCTCCCCTCGCGTGCTGCTTGGGCCTCTTCAGTTTCATTCGGAGGAGGAGCACTGTCGTTGCTGATGGCGAGGACGGGTCCGCCAATGAACCGTCTAGTGGGAGGTGGCAGATCAGTGAGATCGCCGCCTTCCACGTCGTTGAGGTCGGAGCAGTCGTTGTCGGTGATGATGAAGCTGGAGCTGGTGCTGACGTGCTCGGGGGAAGTGTGGCCGGAGGAGCGTAGTAGATGCGCAAAACTGGAAGCCACGTTCCGCAGACCGAACGGCATATAGCCACTCGGGTGGTCGGAGGCCCTCGAAAGCGTGACTGCTCAGGGTCGTAGCTCAACGATGCATCCCCGAGGAGTGATGGTGATGGCCAGAGTCATGTCCTGGTGAAGCGAAGAAGATCATTGCGCCGTCGATAGGCGCTGAAAGCGATCTACAGTCGACTCCAAGATCTGAAGACTCTCGGACAGGCCTTGGGAGATCCGATCTATGGATCCGATCAGGTCGTCGTTATCGATGGTCTTCCGGATGTAGCATGGGAGCTTTCTTGTCGAGACGGAGGTTGCTGGAGGAGTCGGAGTAGATGCGATCTAGGCCGCATCCAGGATTTTTCCTTCACCGTCGGGACCGATGATCCAGGTGATGGATCCCATCGTGAAGGTCTGGCCCAGCGTTGGGAGCTCGATGGAGCTTGAAAAAATCACCTTGTTTGCCATGGATCAGGAAGCACACCCCTACCTGGCGCACCAACTATCGACGGAATACCGGCGATAGTCTACCGAGGGGTATGCCCAAGGTAGTAGATTGATCAGTGAAGGTGCGCCTAAGACGAGCAAGAGTTACGCTGGAAGCGTGAGACACGAGATTTATGCAGGTTCAGGCCGCCGCTAGGCGTAATACCCTATGTCCTGTGTGTTGCTGTATTGTATTGCCAGTAGATGATCTGTTTCAGGGGAATCCCCTGCCCGCCTTATATAGTTTGTGGGGTAGGGTTACAAGTCGGTTTACCATGTACATCAGATTCCAATCATAGCTGGATATGGAAACTAATCGAGTAGATACTAGAAAAGCTATTTTCTTGGCCGTCAAGACTTCGGCGGATATCCGTGATCTTCTGGAGAGCGTATAGACGACGCATCCTTGGCAGTCCAGGCCTGGTCAGATAACTCGGCCCATGTATTGCCATGCAGGTATATGGGTCTATACCCCCCACAGCAAAGGTATAAACCTAATAGGGCTTTTTTTTGGTGATCAAGACACCAAGTGGGTGTGATCACATTAAGGATAGTTAGCCGACTATTAAGGGGAGAACTAAGTGATTGGATTACCTTCAAGTGCTCTATGTTGCATTTCATTGCATTGAATCTAACTCAACCTAGACTTTGACTTAGAACCCTTGGAAAATGTTTTCAAAAGCTAACACACCGTGCACAATCGTTGGATTCTTTGATGTTAGCACTCGGGAACAAGGGTTGAAGTGGTAGAAAGGTGTTTGGGGTCTCTCTCCCTCGTGCCGAGCTTGCGAGGCAAGATTCGGTGATTTTCGGAGAAAGTCACAATAGAAAAATAGTGAGTTTCAAGCGTCGGACTCTTGGGATACAGAGCGTCGGACCATTGGTTGCATGCGTCCGACGGTCCCCAGACTTGTTGTTCACTGTGCAAAAGCATCGGACAATGAGGGTTAGTCCGACAGCAAGCGTCGGACACCGTCCGAGGCTTGCTGGAGCTCTCTGGAACTCTCTGAAAGCGTCGGACGGTAAACTTCTACAGTCCGACGCGCTGACTAAGCTAAGTCCGACGGTGGTTCGAGCTGTGAGAGTCGGACAGTCCGACGAGTTGAGAAGGACAAGCCTCGGACTATTGGCTGACAGTCCGATGGCCTGGCATGGCGAGTTCACGCTCTGGGCACGATCACGGCGAAGTGTGTTCACACCGTCGGACGGTGAGGCTTGGTCCGACGCGGGGCCTCGGACCAGCGTCTGACGGAGTTTTCCTCTCTGTAAACTCTCTGGAAACGTCGGACGCAGAGGAGTTTTGGTCCGACGGCGTTCAGTCCGACGATTAGCAGAGTGGCGTGAAAAGTTAGCTGTTGAGATCCAGCGGCTGTGGTTGAATCGAGCTGACACGTGGCACTAATCCGAGCGTCGGACCATGGCGTTGGTCCGACGGGTTGCGTCCGACGGTAGCGTCCGACGCCCCGAAAAGAGTGTTAACGGCTATTTTTCAGTGGGTAACGGCTAGGAGTGCACTTAGGGGTATTTATACTCCTTTCCTGGTCACTTGATGACTCTCTTGCACATTTGATTCATTGCCATACACTTGTGAGCACTCTCTAGCCTCCCACTCACTCACTTGTTCATCTTTGATCATCTTTGTGAGTTGAGTGATCCTCAAGTGCATCATTGCTAGTGATTTGCATTCTATAGCACTTGAGAGCAAGCGTTTGTTGAGTTCTTATTCTCTTGGGGCATTGCCGTGCCCCTAGCGGCTTGGAGGCGATTCCGGTGTGAGGTTGATTGGTGATTGTTTAAGCCCACACTGAGGTGTTCTTGTAAGGGGTTCTTACGGTTATTCCCCGGCGGAGTGCCAAAACCGACTCTAGTGGATTGCTCGTGGTTGATAGCCACTTCTCTTGTGTTGGTGAGTGGCTCCCGGTGAGGGATTGGCGTGTGAAGCCTAGCTCGCAATCCACCAAGGAAGACCGGTGCCACAACGAGGAGTAGCGTGACGGCGATCACGTGAACCTTGGTAAAAAATCGGGTGTTCATTGTTTTCTCCACTTTCGAGTGGATGATTGGGTTTTCCGGTCTTCTCCATTGGTGATTGATCTTCATTGTGTTTATTGATCATCTCTTGGTGACTGGGTCTATTGACACTTCTTAGCGTAATCACCAGAGAGATGGTGTTAGGCTATCTCGGATAACAGCGCCAGAAGTGCTTAGGGTATTTCTTATGTCTATTGGATAATTCCGCAAGCGCACAGAATATACCGCTGTAGCACTTCACTCGGGAGTATTCCAAGGTATCGTTACTTATTTTATCCCAAGGGAAAGCGGTGCTAGAAATGTTAATAGAAGGAGATCCTTAAATCTATCTCAACTTAGCACAACTAGTGTAGAGGGGGTAATCGAAGTGTGACAGGAAGGTGATGATTCAAAGATAACAAATGAATTGCTAAAAGATAACTAGTGCAGTATAGCTAGGTGGGAGGACAACGAGTGAGAAAGGTTCCTGTAATTCAAACTCTACTCCTGTGATCTATCCTATCAAATGGACGAAGTACACTAAGACTGCTACCTGACTTCCAGTGTGTAGGGGATAGGCGAGACAGTAGGGGATATAACCTCTACCCGAAGCGGCTATTCTCTTATGGGAGCCTACCTTTTAAGAACTTATCTAAAACACATGGAGGGATACTAAGACTAGACAGGGCTGTCACCACTTGCAAGCACCCACTAACAATCCGTGCGGCAAGCGGCATTCAAAGGAAAGATCTAGTCTAAGCACCATGCTTACACTAATTCTCGCTACTCTAGCTGTAGCCAAGGCAACTAGAGCACCCTATGACAGGCGATGAACTACACACGTGAGTTGGTTACAGGATCACAATCTAATGTATGCCGACCAAGTAATATGATAACTCACAACAATACTATTGCAAGAATAATATTTCACTAAGTAAATACTCAGTAAAGTAAAGCAGGAATATTATATTAAAGTAAATAAGTCTTACAGAAAGAGAAAGATACAAGAGCTATACCAGACTCTCCAGCAGACGACTCCGGAGACCCCGAGCGCAACTCGACTCAACTCTAACTCCCACACGAGACTACACTACTACTAGAAGTGGAACTACATTGTTTCTCACTTGTATCTTGAATGAATCATGTCTTGAGAGGGTGGAGGCAGCCTCTATATATAGGGGGAAGTGGAGAGGTGCCACGTCAGCGATCCGTGTGCTCCATACCTCTCCACCCTTGGATGAACCGCCTTGGAACCGCCTTGAGATGGACGGTCGTGAGCAAACCAGCACGTGGGAAGTGTGCTCAAGTCAGTGGGGAGGCAACCGACCTGGCTGGGCACCAGGGGGGTTCGGCCGGCCCTCCTGTGGCAGGTGGGCCCAGCCAGGGGCTTCTAGAAGGTGTCCCCACCTGTCCTGGAGTGTGGCGGTGGCCTGGGCCCACCATGGGTGGTTCGGCTGAACCGCCTATGGCAAGGTGGGCCCACTACCATGGTCCCCACCTATCATAGACTGTGGCTATGTACTTGTTTTGCCTTGATCTTGTTGGTTCACGCCTTGATCCATGTGCTTTGCTTCTCCACCGTTGATTGGAAACACAACTTTGATCCAAAGGTGGAATTGAGCTGGATGGAGTGTCACACGGATCGTGCCACATCACTAGAGTCCTGTGGACCCCATGCATGGTTCGGCCGAACCATGCATGTGCTCCATTTGCACTGATCTTCCTTGTGTATGCTGATATGACTCATGTGCTGAAATGTCATGGCCTGGTGTCACCATATATGGTTCGGCCGAACCACCTTTGGTGGGACCAAAGGTCCATCTTCTGCAGGTGGCTTCTTCATGTAATTCTAAGCACAATGGTGGTGCTAACTTGCCCAGGGGTGGTTCGGCCGAACCACTCATTGTGCCCATCTTTTGCACATCGTCTCCAGAAGCTATGATATTAATGATTGTGAAGTTGGTTTGTCATTTGGCCATACTTGGTTGGTTGCCCAAACTTCATATAAAGCTTTCGGACACTGAAAAGTACCTGTTCTGAGTGCCTGCAACCAAATAATGACAAGCACATGTGAAATCAAGTTATTTGTACCTAAGTCACTAAGTGTTTGGTGGTTTCCATCCAGAAAGAATGCCTTGTTGACGGTTTTGATGGAGTAAAAACATGGTAAAACTACTGTCAACAAGATCCCCCACACTTAAGTCTTTGCTCGTCCTCGAGCAAAGGTTAGAGAGAGAATGATAAAATATGATTATAACATTTGTAAGGTATTAGCTAACACAAAACTTTACTCTAGACATATCTCATACATGTGGGTTATGTGGTATTGTCTAGCATATATCCTTCAGATGTTGAAAAATAGAACAATTCTCAAAGCAAAGTCATCTTTCCATTTTCATATCCTTAGCACTTAGAGTCTTTGATAATGATTTTAAAAAAAGCACATAGTTCATTCTTACTCCTCAAATAGTACACTCAAGTCACTCAGAAGGTATATGATTCCTCACCAAGGCATAACATCAGATTGCCTTCTTTTGTTTCATCCTACATCTATCTATCAGGCTTATGTGGAGCTCAGGTAGGGATAAACATGATAGCATACTTGCATTGCATTTATTGTAAAGTCAAACGAGGATCCAAGGAGAAGAATGTCATAAACCTAGATCAAGATGTGCAAGTGTGTGGAATGTGATAGAAAACAACGCTTCTCTATTTGACATGATCTCTATACTTTATTATTTTGAGACATGGCTAGCATTTTTTTTCTTTTTTTCATAGTAATGGACCTTCATGTGTCCACAATTTTTTTATAGCCTTTGTGTCTCATCTACTAAGTCATACTTAGAGAGATATTCTAAACTTTAAAGCATGGAGCATATTTATGATGGTTATGGATGGCATGTTTTTGCATACTTCCAGTGTAGAAGCAGCATGTGTATATGTGGCATGTATGTGATCTTAATCTTGGGACTATGACATAGTTCTCACAAGGGTCAACAAGATTTGACCAAACTCAACACAAGTACAAGTAGCATATATAGAAGGGATTTTGAATCATGGTATGAACATATATGGCTTTGGTAGGAATTTCCTTACTATTGAGGAGTAAGTGACACTATGGTTTTATGAAATTTTAAAAAATAAATCTCTAAGAACTTTGAATGGAAAAGGTATGAATCATGTGCTAAGAACTATATCACATTTATCAACAACTAAGTCAATATGATATTCCTATCAAGATATGTGACCCACAAGTATAAGCATATGCAAGAATTAAACTTTATGACGCTTCTACCCTTTAAATGTCATAAATCATGTTACTTTTTATTTTCAGATGCAAGTCTTCTTATTTTTATTTTTATTTTATTTCTTTTAAGGAAAGCAAATAAAAAGTAAAAATGAAAGAACGGAGGGGAGTAGGAGTGGCAAACCAGTCGGGAAGCAAGTAGACGCTGGTGGGTGCAGACTGATGGGTCCAGAGGTCCCAGGTAGGGTTGGCCGACCCCACCATGGAGCTTCTGGCCACTCCGGTGATTTCCATTCGAATCCTCACCCTTGAAGGTGCTCTTGCACTTGTGTTTTTTCTATTTTGTGCTCAGAATTGTTCCTGAGTGTGTGGGAGAGGTCACCAACCTCCCCCCACACTTGGCTTGTTGCATACTGGATCAGAAAGACAGAAAATGTCAAGTGCAGGGGCCCTGCTGGTGGCAACACACCAGCAGAACCAAAATTGGATATCTAATGTACCATGGCATACATTATTCTTAAATTATCTTCTCTAACAATTCTAACATCATGCCTGGGGAAAAGAGTGCCTCCTAACCATCTATGCAGAGAGGGTTGCAAATATGACTAGTGCGCATTTTCCCTATTTTATTTTTCCTTGTTATTTCATGCCAAAATTCAAGCTTATTGAACCTAGGGGTAGCAGCTTCCAAATTTGTGGTGCAGTTTATAAAACCTAGACAAGCACTAAATTGCTCCCATCAAGACCATAATCTTGATTAAACAAGCAAAAAATAGATGTTGTCTCTAGTTATTTTTACCGTGCACATGAATTCTAAAGTGAGAAGCCTGCTACCAGGGAAGTTAGAGAAATCCCGAAATTCACCCCAACCTATTGCACCAAAAAGATTAAAGAACTCCTCATACATACATGTGCGTTGGAGGAGTCCAAAATCAATTACCTGGGTGTGTTCGAAGTTGCGGTTGCGGATCAAGTTGAGGATGAGCAGTTCTTGCGGAGTGACCCAAATGTCTGTTTCTTGGTTTTGTGTTCTAACCGGTTCTTCTTCTTCTTCATCATTGACTTCTTCATGATCATGAGGAGGTTGTTCAACATTTTCCGTGTTGTTGCTTGGCTCAGTTGCTTCAGACACGTATTCATCCTGTGACCCCGAGAATCGTATCTCAGTGTCATGAGAGGATGATCGTCGTGATGAACTCCCGCTCAATGCTGAGTGCACTTTCTTTGCTGCGGCCTTGAATGGATTCTTCATATTTGCACAAAACAAAGACACGAACCAAATTTCGGATGATGGGGGTTAGCTTAGTTTAATGAATCTTCTTAGCTGATGATTACCTTTCTTGACTCCCTCGGGTGATGAGCAAGGATGAGAGAAAAATATTATCGGGTTTTACTTTTTGGAAGGGGAAGAGAGTTTTTGAGTGTCGAAGTGCTCTTATGAAGTTTTGGGCGAGGCAATGTGCTCAAGAGCATGGCAATATAATAGATAAGGAGCAGAGGTGCAGGGGGCACTTGGCCTGGTTCGGCCGACCCCTATAGTGCACCAGCTTGTGCAAATTATTGATGGAATCTCTGGTGTGTAGACAGGAGAGAAAGATGGAGTGATTTGGTGGATCTTGATGGGTCGGCCGAATCCTGTCCCCTCTCCATTTGCACAAGGAATCATGGGAATCTGTGTCTTCTTGGTGGGAACAAAAGCTGGAGTGATGGAGTGGCCTATTGATGGGTCGGCTGAACCCATCAAAACCTCCATTTTGGAGCCAAGTGAAGACATGGTGTCGGCCATAGGTTCACAGGTTGATGGCATGGTCTATTGTTGCCTGGTGAAGCATCAACTCTTCTCTCCTTTGGATGCTTGCTCATGGAGTCAATTCTTGGAGTGAGTAATGAATGGAACAAAGGGCCAAAGGAGGGGGCAAGACATTACCATGTTTGCTCATGAGAGGCTTCACGGGAGGATTCTTTCAAAAGGTGATTTACTTAAGAGTTTAAGTAAGAATCTTTCCCAAGATTAGCAAAAGGTGTTTTGATCAATGTTTGCATGAGTGGAATTAGAGAGAAAGAGAATGGATTTTGTCATGACAAAATTTGCTCTTGGCTCACTCATGGTTGTTATGCACTTTTCTTGTCAGCATTTTATTAAAGCAGAAGACGAGAGAAAGAATCTAGCTCCCAGAGTGCAAGTTGACAGATATATGTCATACATCACTTTATAGGGCAGCTCACAGGAAGTGTAGATAGAAAAGACTAGAACATGTGATTGCACAGAAAAGTGACTGAGAAAATTTCCAGGTTGCCCTGCTACGTTCATTTAGATGATAAAGGTTGATATATTATCTTTTAAGGTGTTGTCGTGCATGGGACATATCAAGACATGGCATACATGGAAATAGACAAGAGGTGGCAGGTGGGAGACACCAGGGTAGGGTCGGCCGACCCCACCATGGGCCCCACCTGGTGTCAATTTTACTCAGGAGATTAATGATATGATTATTTTGATATTGAGCTTGATTTTTAGTCGACAGAAGAAGGGGTTGGAGACAAATGCTAAAAATGAAACAAGCAATTAAATAAAGTAAACTTTAATTAAGTGTTAGTGTACATACCTTGATAGAAGAGTTACCTTCTCAAGTCCTTGAAGCAGGAATTATCTCGACGAATTTCCTGAATTGCTCGTCGGTGGTTTGCTTCCTTGTTCTTCAGAAGGTGGCGACTCTTCTTTATCATTCTCCTGGTCTTTTCTTGCAGCCTTGAAACTTGGAGTGTGACGTCCATCTTCCTTGTTGAGGATAGTTTGCATTGTTGTAGACGGCGTCTATCTCCTCAGGCTTCTTCCCTGAATGTGTTGTACTACATACCTGATTCCATTGATGCTTGGAAGCATAATGTTGGATGGCCTCTCAATCTTTCTTGAAGTTGGCACGTTCTTCCAGCCTTCTCAATAAGAGATCCACCTTCTCATAGATTGCATCTACTTCCTGGATGGTATGTGTACTCTTTTTCTTAGATTGGAGTCAGTCTTCATTCCACCCTTGATTTGTCACCATATTTTCTATCAGGTTCTTGGCTTGTGTGACATTGAGTGAAGTGAATGCTCCTCTAGTAGCGGCATCAAGGTGACTGCGGGCTATCGGGGTTGGTCCACTGTAGAAACTTTGAATCAAGAGCCATTCCGGAATCCCATGGTGAGGATATTCCCGAATGTATTCCTGGAGACGTTCCCATGCTTCGGGAATCGTCTCATCCACTTGTTGTGTAAAGCCTGAGATCTTTCTTCGAAGAGCAGTGGTTTTTGCCCATCGGGAAGAACTTTGTGAGAAATGCATTGATGCATCTTATCCAACTGCCAATATCTTCGGGATAAGTGTAGAACCATTATTTTGCCTTCCGAGCAAGGAGAACGGAAAAAGGTGAAGATAGATGGCATCCACTTTAGGTCCTTTTATGGCAATAGTGCCACACAACTCCAGAAAATTCTAGAGATGCGCATTTGCATCCTCATGGGGCTTTCCGCTGGTTGGCTTGCACCATATTGATAAGAGATGGCTTGAGATCAAAACTGGCATCCCCCAAGCTAGGCTGTGAACCGGTGGCGACATTGTTGGCCAACGTTGCAAAATGCTCGAAGATGGTCTTTTGGGCCATAGCTTCCTTAGTTGACAGTGCAGAGCCTCCTTTCTTGAGTGGTTCCAAAACCGAATCGGACTTCCAAGTGGAGGCTAGACGATGTCTAGAACTCCTGGTGGATGTCCCTGAATTTTCTATTGTTGTGGCTCGAAACTGGAATCCACTCATGTATGCCTTGCTTCACAATAAAGAGAAGCAGAGGTAAGGGTAAACCCTACTACAACTAATTGGTACTAAATTGATGATAGGTTCCAGATTCGATCTTATTAAAATTTCTAGGCTATGCTTCGAAATGCTTGTTGACACTTCTTAGCGCAATCACCAGAGAGAGGGTGTTGGGCTATCTCTGATAACGGCGCCAGAAGTGCTTAGGGTATTTCTTATGTCTATTGGATAATTCCGCAAGCGCACAGAATATACCGCTGTAGCACTTCACCCGGGAGTATTCCAAGGTATCATTATTTATTTTATCCCAAGGGAAAGCGGTGCTAGCAATGTTAATAGAAGGAGATCCTTAAACCTATCTCAACTTAGCACAACTAGTGTAGAGGGGGTAATCAAAGTGTGATAGTGTTGACACTTCTTAGCGCAACCACCAGAGACACAGGGTGTTAGGCTATCTCTGATAACGGCGCCAGAAGTGCCTGTGGTATTTCTTATGTCTATTGGATAATTCCGCAAGCGCACAGAATATACCGCTGTAGCACTTCACCCGGGAGTATTCCAAGGTATCGTTATTTATTTTTATCCCAAGGGAAAGCGTTGCTAGGAATAATTAATAAAAAGAGAGAGATCCTTAAGTCTATAGCAATTTAGTGTCAACTAGTGATAGGGGGTAAATCGATATATAGAGGAAAGGGTAATGACACCAAGACACGACAAGGTTTTAGGATAACTAAAGAGAACTAGTAGAGTATAGCTAGGTGGGAGGACAACGAGTGAGTATAAGACTCCTATGACACTTACTTTACTCTTGTGAACTATCTTATCAAATGGATGAATTATACTAAGACAGCTACCTTACTTCCGGTGTGTAGGGGATAGGCGAGACAGTAGGGGATATAACCTCTACCCGAAGCAGCTATTCTCTTATGGGAGCCTACCTTTTAAGAACTTGCCTAAAACACGTGGAGGGATACTAAGACTAGACAGGGCTATCACCACCTGCTAGCACCCACAAACAATCCGTGCGACAAGCGGCATTCAAAGGCAAGATCTAGTCTAAGCACCACGCTTACACTAAGCCTTACTACTCTAGTTGCGTACCAACAACTAAAGTACCCTATGACAGGTGATGAACTACACACGTGAGCTGGTTACAGGATCACTATCTAATATAACTCAACTATAAGTTAAGACAAAACACAACAATACTATAAAGAATAGTAATGCACTAAGTAGAGACTTAGTAAAGTAAAGTAAAGATAATATATTGATAAAGGTAAAGTCTTACAGAAGGAAAGGTACAAGAGCTATACCAGACTCTCCAGTAGACGACTTCGGAGACTCCGAGTGTAGCTCGACTCGACTCTAACTCCCACACTAGACTAATACTACTACTAAAGAGTAGAACTCTTGTGACTTGTGACTCTTGTGTGTCTTGAAGAGGGTGATGGCAGCCTCTATTTATCGGGGAGAGTTGAGGGTGTTGGAATTTCTTAACGTCGTTACAAAAGATAGACTAAAAGTCCATCCCCGGCAACGGCGCTAGAAATGCTTGTTGGCATTTCTTAACATCGTTACAAAAGATAGACTAAAAGTCCATCCCCGGCAACCGCGCTAGAAATGCTTGTTGGCGTTTCTTAGCATTACTACTAAAGATAGACTAAAGGTTCGTCCTTAATAATAATACTTAAAAACATAAGTTGACATTCCCAACCATCATTACTTCAAAAAGGTAATCCTTGGCCCTTAGTGGCCTCGGCCTAGGTAATGCAGTCTGATAATAGCAGTTAGAAGTGCCGGATTGGCCTTCCTAACCGTCATTACTTACGGTATGCAAAACTGTGGCACGGCGCCGTGGGGTGCAACAAGAATTACAATCTTTAAGTAACGGTACTTAGGTACGCCAATCGATAGCTCAGTAAGGAATAAGATTACTCTGCAAGCGCACAGAACTATCATTGTAGCATTTCAACCCATGAGTAGGGTGTCATATTTATAATTTCCCGTAGGAGGGCAATATGCATCAAGCGTGGTGTAAACATGATCACTTATTGAGTGCAATGGTAGGCATAGAGTAAACTGGAATAAAACATGATTTCGAGATAGTGGACACACATATGGATCAACCTCATGGATAAAAGGAAAATAAAGAATAAAAGAATATATCTAACTGAGCAGGCATTGGTCATATATAATTATGCAAAGAACTGTTAGCAAATCATCTAATTAGTAGTTCTAGTATCAGGACTAAGTCTGGGGTGATAGGGAGATGTCCGCAGCTGGTCTGCCAGCCGATAGAGACTTTACGAACTCCTACTCAATATCCGAACGTGGGGGAATGCTAGGGATGGACAGGGCTGTCACCACTTGTCCACCTACCCCTCTGCCCGTGGGATACCGACATATCCGCCGATCTCCGCATACCCAAGCTCCATGCTTGCATACTTGGAAACAACTCCTAACCCCCGCGGACCCCAACCCTTCGGATTGACAGGCTAGGTTAAGAGCAACCATGACAGCACGACGAACCATCACCTCATTCCTAGTTCTTCCTCTATTCATACTAATTCGATGAACAATGAAGAACGATGATGAACAAGTCAAGAACATGATACATAAACTATGTTCTAGCTCATGTACTATGCTCATAGCAAGATCATAACTAGACTCTAGTTTATATGCATAATCATATAAGTATGATAAGAACTTGCTCATGGAAGAAGACCGAATTGTATTCATACCAAGATGATCCTTTTCTTCCAAGGAGACAAGGTCTCCTTGATAGCTCTTGCCTTGCTCAGAAACTACTAATACTACTCTAAAGATACAAGTGAGAAGTGTGAGGTAGATGACTCCAAAATGATGTGTGTGTTGAAGGGGATGGAGCACCATCTATTTATAGTGGTACTATGACGGTTTGGCGCATCTAAACATGGAAGGAGGTGAAACCACCATCAGCAAACCGCCATTAGCACTGCCTCCGAAGATGGGCCCGAGAGGCCCCACCAGGGGGGCGGTCGCCCCCGGGGGCGGTCGGTCCCTGGGGAGCGCCATCTGGCCACCGCCTTCGGGTGGTCGGTTGCTCCCTGGGCCTGGACCTCTCCCGTGGTTGCGGATGGATCCAATTACACTTTGATGGTGGGCTTCTTTAGTATTCTTTGTTTGCGCATTTGTCGGATTCGTCATTTGACTTTGCGCTTTCTCCATGCTGATGCATATTTCCACTTGTTATGCCATAAAACCTGTAAGACATGAATGCTAGGGGTACAAGTGGAACTTGTTAGTAGTAAAGGCATATGTGCTAGAATATGATTGTTAATCCTCTTTTTAGTCTAAGTTGGTGGTATAAAATTATCCATAAGGACCACCAACAAGACCCCCAAGCTTAACCTTTGCTCGTCCCGAGCAAATAGCCAAGTATGGTTGTTGATCAGGAGTTGCTACAATGCCAATACAATTCATAAGTGTCATACCTATAACATAGCATTCATTCGTAATTTAAATAAGTTGGCATTCTATCCATTCTTTTCCTTGATTTCTTATGGGGCCTATAGTTTCTCCAATTTCTTGGGCGGTTGCAAGATAGAATGGTTATAATAGACTCACCAATCATTCATTCTTTGATAGACCTTTTATCCGGAGGTTTTATGAATTTTTGCAAAATAAACCAAGTTCCTCAAATGATTCTCTCAATCACTCAATGTGTATGGTTTACCTTACCAAAGGCATTGTAGTGTTGCCTTTTCATCCTACTACTAAGGCTGAGAGTGGAGTTTTGGGTAGGTATGAAGGTGGGCGTACTTACATTACTTATATTGCTGAGTCAAAGACCGGACCATAAGGAGATACAAGTCATATACCTTGATTGAGATGTGCAAGTGCGTGGAATGGTGAGAACCTATCTCTAATCTTTTTGGCACTCCATGCATCATGACTCTCTTTTATTGGATGGAACAAAACTCTTTGGAGGAATATGGGCTATAGAAATATCATCATTATATATATATATATATATATATATATATATATTCAACGGGTATTTGTATTTTCTTTCGCGTTTGTTTTCTCATGCCCTTTGGCTTTTTTTAGCAAAGCCCATATTTTGATTTGACATATGAAAACTTTTGGATAGAGAGACGTCGTGATGGCGAACAAGGAGTGAAATTTTTTTGTATGCACGGCTCTCAAAGTAATGGTCGGCATTTTTATTTGGTGGATGAAAGGTGCATGTTGTGCGCAATTCTCAGGATGAGAGTCGGCTTTATTTGGTGGGTGTACGTGAATCTCAATCATGGGTGTATGACCATAATCTCACTAGGTCTCAGCATTTTGACTCAATTCAAAGTTCCGTAAGTAGCATATGACTAAGTTTTTGTAAAAGTAGAGCATGTCATATGGCCTTGGTAGGTATTTCATAATCATTGGGGAACTTTTGATTTTTTTAATTTTTGAAAAGAAATCTCCGGATGTCAAGTTTCTCTTAGAACAAAGTCATAACAAAGTCTAATTGTACCATCTCGAATCTTGCAACAACTTAGAAAAGGATCATGCAATTGCAACCCACAAAATTTCAAGTTCTCAGAATGAGATATTTTTAGCCAACAAACTTAAATCTTGAGGAATACAAAGTTATAACTTAGGCACAAACGAATTATAGACAGAGCAACTATTCATCATTTCAACAGAAGAGAAACTAACATATGTTAGCACATATGGAAGTGGAATATTTTATTTATTATTATTTTTTATTTTTTATTTTATTTTTTATTTTTTTTCTTTAATAAGGAAATAAAATTGCAGAATTTAAAAGTGCGAGAAATAAAGTGCAAGAAATTGAAAGATAAATGTTACCTCTTGTGGGGTTTCCTCCCCCAAGCTAGTTCAAGGCCTTGGTCCCGGGAATTGTCCCATGGACCGAAGGTAGGCCATCTGTGCCTCGTGTCGCCGACGGTTCGCATCTTCGAGGTTCATGAACTGCTGCTGGTACTTCTCATACCATTGGGTAGAAGTCTGGATGTGAGCATTGAGCGTACCTTGGATTTGTCTATTTTGCAGTTCTAGTCCTCCCATGCGTGTGTTGAAGACTTCTAGTGTGACCGGCTGTGGGTGTATCGGAGGTGGCATGCCTTCAGAATCTGGAGAATGCTCATGCTCGGGCTGCCTTGATCCCCCTGCCTCCTGCGAGTGTTGCCACCCTGACCCTCCAGCCGCATAAGGATCAAGTTGTACAATTCCTCCCCCCATTATGCGTAGTCAAATGGTCAAGCGGAAGCATCAAATCAGATCTTGATCAAGGTAATAAAGAAGATTGAGCAGCATCCGAGAAAGTGACATTTGACTTTGAGTGAAGCATTATGGGCTTATCGGATGTCTCCACACGGATCGACTAAAGCTACTCCTTATGAGTTGGTGTATGGGCATGCTGCTGTTTTGCTGTGGGAAATGCAATCTGGGTCACGCCGGGTCACATTGCAAAATCAGTTCATAGCCGGCGAATATAAGGATATCATGATGGACAGTTTAGAAGATTTGAATTATCATCGGCTAAAAGCTTTGGAAAATATTGAAGCGAATAAGCAGAGGATGGTGTTGGTATAAATTAACTGCACTCTATTAAATATTATTATTATCAAAGTATCCGCAAGCGCACAGATAGAATACCGATGTAGCACTTCACCAGACAATCCCGGTTTTAATATCGAACCCAAAGGAACAGTAGGTGATACTGACTAAGTCTATTTATTCTTAACCCGATAACACAATCAATCCAGAGAATATCAAGAATGAGAAAATAGCTAGTGACTATCTAGTTCCAACAACCGGTAAGCTTGGAATAATATCGTTCTAACAGGGCAGTGACCCGAATAAGAGCAGAAATCAAAGTTCTCTCCTACCAAGCACTTATACACCTATCGATCCTATCAACGGGAAGTGAACTACAGAGGACTCAACGTAGTTGTCACCTACGCGATCTACCACTATCCGGCTAATCAGGGGACATTCACAAGTAATTATAGCCTAGACACCACGTCAACACTACCAACTACTACTTCAACCCAGGAGCTACCAAGATCAAAGCACTCAATACGAGTTGCAAACTTAAGAACAAATAAGAACAAATGCTTACTTGAATCAGAATGTTAAATACAAAAGTACCTCAGAATGCAACTCCGGGCGAGGGAGCTGAATCCAGACGAATACAGCTACGAAGAAGCTCCGCCAGGCCAGGACTCCTCCGAATCTCTACTCATCTACTCTATCTCTCTAATCTCTTTCTTGATTGCTAGCATAGATCTAATGGATATCTATCTAATGCTTCAGGCTCTTCAGCTCTTGACCTGGCCTCCTCCAGGGGGGTCTGGCCCTCTATTTATAGCTGTTGGCATTTCTTAACGTCGTTACAAAAGATAGATTAAAAGTCCATCCCCAGCAACAGCGCTAGAAATGCTTGTTGGTGTTTCTTAGCATTACTACTAAAGATAGACTAAAGGTCCGTCCTTAATAATAATACTAGAAACATAAGTTGACATTCCCAACCACCATTACTTCAGAAAGGTAATCCTTGGCCCTTAGTGGCACCGACCTAGGTAATGCAGTCTGGTAATAGCAGTTAGAAGTGCGGGTTGGTCTTCCTAACCGTCATTACTAACGATATGCAAAACTGTGGCACAGCGCCGTGGGGTGCAACAAGAATTATAATCCTTAAGTAACGGTGCTTAGGTACGTCAATCGATAGCTCAGTAAGGAATAAGATTACTCTGCAAGCGCACAGAACTATCATTGTAGCATTTCAACCCGTGAGTATTCAAGGGTGTCGTATTTATAATTTCCTGTAGGAGGGCATGGTGAATTCATCTAGCTTTTGGTATAAACATGATCACTTATTGAATGCATAGGTAGGCATAGCATAGGCAGGGGTTAAAACAGGTTTATAAGATAGTGGACACACGCATCGGAGCAACCTCAAGGATAAAAGATAAAATAAAGAATTAAGAATAACTACGTGAGTAGGCATTGGTCATATACAGCTATGCAACGAATAGTAGTTACATCGAATTAATAAGACCAGAATTAGGACTAAGTCTGGGATGATAGGGAGATCCCCGCAGCTGGTCTGCTAGCCGATAGAGACTTTACGAACTCCTACTCAATACCCAAACGTGGGGGAATGCTAGGGATGGACAGGGCTGTCACCACCTGCCCACCTACCCCTCTGCCCATGGGCTACCGACATATGCGCTGATTCCCGCATACCTGAGCACCACGCCCGTGTAATTGGAAACAACTCCTAGCCCCCCGGGACCCCAACCCTACGGATTGACAGGCTCGACTAGGTGCAACCATGACAGCACAACGGACTATTATCCCATCCTTAGTTCTTCCTCTATTCATACTAATTTGATGAATGATGAAGAACTTTGATGAACATATCAAGAACATAACACTTAGGCTATGAACTAGTTTACAAGTTATGATCATAATATGGACAAGACTATACTCTAATCCAGATGCATTGCTATATAAATAAGATAAGAGCTTTCTCATAGAGGAGAACCAATGTGTATTCATACAAGATGTTCTTGATTCCTCCAAGGAGACAAGCTCTCCTTGATAGCTTTGCCTTGCTCTGCTACTAATACTAAACTAGAGAGAACAAGTAAGAAATGTGAGCTGTAGTGCTCCAAATGTTGGTGTGTGTTTTGGATGGGGTGAAGCACATCTATTTATAGTTGATCAAGGGCGGTTTGGACGTTCTATGTATGGTAGGAGGTGAAACCGCCATCAGCAAACCGCCTTGAGCATGTGACTGAAAACTGGGCCCAGGAAGTGTCATCTGGGGGGCCGCCGCCCCCGGGGGCGGTCGGTCCCTGGGAGGTGGCAACTGGCCACCGCCTTCGGGTGGTCAGTTGCTTCCTGGGCCTGGGCCTCCCCCGCGGTTACGGATGGATCCCGTTTGATGCTTTGATGGGCTTTTCTCTTTAATTCTTGATTTGCGCCTTTTCTGAATGCGTTTCCTGGAAGTGCGCTTTCCTTGATATTTTGATGCATTTTCACGTGCTATCTCTGTAAGTTAGGTGCACAAAAAAACTCGTGGAAAGGTTAGATAAAGCCCTATTCTCTATTTGTTTTAGTATTAAAATGATGTTATATTTATGTTGCTATGGACCGCCAACAATAGCCCGGTGGGATGAATACGTGCCGTAAGATCAAACCGACTTAACCAAGGGCCGAGATGACTCTCCAAAGGCGGTGGAAGAAGACTCCAGAAGGCGGCGGGCAGAAACCCTAGGGGGGCCGCCTGGCCCCCCTTAGGGCCGGCCAGCCCCGCCACCTGCCAGGTGGGGCCCCGGTTGCTTCGGGTGGCTTCCAGAGGCTTCTAGCGTGTTGATGACTGTTGGCATTTCTTAACATCGTTACAAAAGATAGACTAAAAGTCTATCCCAGGCAACGGCGCTAGAAATGCTTGTTGGCATCCCCAACTACCATTAATTTAGAAAGGTAACCCTTGGCCCTTAAAGGCGCCGGCCTAGGTAGTGCAGTCTGGTAATAGCAGTTAGAAGTACCGGATTGGCCTTCCTAACCGTCATTACTTACGATATGCAAAACTGTGACACGGCGCCGTGGGGTGCACAAGAATTACAATCCTTAAGTAATGGTACTTAGGTACGCCAATGGATAGCTCAGTAAGAAATAAGATTACTCTACAAGCGCACAGAACTATCATTGTAGCATTTCAATCCATGAGTAGGGTGTCGTATTTATAATTTCCCGTAGGAGGGCAATATGCATCAAGCGTGGTGTAAACATGATCACTTATTGAGTGCAATGGTAGGCATAGGATAAACAGGAATAAGACATGATTTCAAGATAGTGGACACACATATGGATCAACCTCAAGGATAAAAGGAAAATAAAGAATAAAAGAATATATCTAATTGAGCAGGCATTGGTCATATATAATTATGCAAAGAACTGTTAGCAGATCATCTAATTAGTAGTTCTAGTATCAGGACTAAGTCTGGGGTGATAGGGAGATGTCCGCAGCTGGTACAAGTGGAACTTGTTAGTAGTAAAGGCATATGTGCTAGAATATGATTGTTAATCCTCTTTTTAGTCTAAGTTAGTGGTATACAATTTATCCATAAGGCCCACCAACAATGATGTATGTTGCCTTGGCGTTCAAGTTTCGTGGTAATTAAGCGCTTAAATCCCTCTTTTAAGGTTTTTTGGATAATCCCCTGAAAAATATACAATTCACCAAAACTCGTGGAAATTATTAGTAATAACCCTATTCTACTAGATATTCATGTGTAATGTAGGGATCATTGCTAATAAAATTTAGACGTTAACAATTACCCCCACACTTAGGCTTTTACTCGTCCCGAGAAAAAGGTTGGTTTTAAGATATAAAAGTTTAGAGAGAGAATGGAACATTTAAAACATAACTTAAGAATATAATATATAAAACTAGTCTAGTCATACATGTACTGCGGAATTCAAAGTGTTTACCATGAATCTTTGAGTAGTTGGAGAACAGAACAGCTTGAAACAGATCACTCTCTTCCTTTAGTTAAGTCAATTGGAGAGTAGGTTGATTTTGCAAATAAAACTTAGCTTTACCTTCTCCTTTTGTAGTACTCTCGAATCACTGATATATCCGGTATTTTTGTATCCTCACCAAGGCATTAATGATATTGCCTTCTTTATCCTATTTCTAAAAAGCTTATATAGATCTCAGGTAGGTATAAATGTGAAAGTATACTTGCATTGTATTTATTATAAAGTCAAACAATGAATGCACAGAGAAATGAGGCATATAATCGAATCAAGTTTTATTTGGTGGAATATGGTGGAACCTAATTCTACCTTGCCCCTTGAGAAAATAAATCTCTTTTTGAACAATTAAGTTTATCCAGAGAGTATAAGCTATCTTTTCTTTTTTTTCTTCTTCTTTTTCTTTCTCTCTTTTTTTCAAGGGAGGCGAGCATCTAAGTACCCATTGTTTTAATTTCTTCGGATACTTGTCCATTTTTTTATTCCATTTTTCTTTTGCATAGCTCATACCTCTTTTGAATTTAGTAACTAAGAGATTTTAACGAAACATGGAGCAATTATTTGGTGGCTATTCTATATGATTATTTTTGGTGTTTTCTCCCAGTGTAGGAGAGAAAGATTTTTAGTGGAATAATTCACTATTACTCCGGATTAGAGTAATGCTTATGTGGAAGTGGCACTTGATTCGAAAATATGAAAAATTTGTTCAAAGGGTTACAAAGTTTGACCAAACTCAACACAAAGGCAAGTACTAAATGTAGAAGGTTTCTAGCCTATTTATGGCTCTGGTAGGACATTATCTTACCACAAAGGAGAGGTACAACTAATCATTTTAATTTCGAAATAAAATCTCCAAAGACGAAACAGCAGGAATTGAGTTCTCATTATTCTACTATCTCGTGTTCCACAACAACTTAAGCAATCATGGGGTCCCTATAAATAGTTTCCAACAGTGATATGACTCTTAGAAAAGTGTTATATAATTTATTCTTAAGTCATGAATTAAACAATCCTTTTCTTTCTTGAAAATGATTTAACATGTAAATTTTGATTCAGATCGAAACAGGAATTGAAACATATGCAATTATACTTGTGTTGGACTCAAACTTGACCGTGCCCGAGGCGTGGATGCCAAGGAGGTAGGGTGGCGCCGGCTGGCCTAGGTAGGGCGCCAGGCGGCATCCCTCTATGGCCCCTTGGGGCCCACTTCGGTGCGCGTGGTCCTGGTTCGATTGTTTTCGGAATTACGTGGTTTTTCCAAGGAAATTGATTTCCGTGGTCGCGATGCGCCTCCCCAACACTTATACTTTTCTGCGCAACATGTGGACACAACATGCGTACCAAAAATTGAGAGTAGAGTATATAAAGAAATACTAAAACATTAATAGTAATAAAAGGTAAGGCTCTTTATTCATTCAATAATAATAGATAACTCTGACAACTGACTGATCTAACGACTGCCCTAGCTCATTAGGCCTTATTCTAATATATGACCAAGCAAACTTAATAATATAATCAAACCTAACACACTTGTGCCTTATTACATAGATAACTAGGGTAGATAACTAGGGTAGCTTAAAGCTGCCCTTTCTCTGTGAGATCTCTGATCTCTCTCTTAAGCTTCCCAACCTCTTCTTCAAGCTTATCTTTGTCGCGCTTGAGGCTGTGGATTAACTTGACATTAATTTCTATCTGCTTAGTCATGTCGCCCATAATCTTAGTTCTTAATTCTTTAGTCTTCTCTATTCCTTTAGAGAGGGCTTCAATCTTCTCATTGAGGATTCGTAGAGAGAGAGCGGAGGCTGTTTAGGACCTTTCTCGAGCAATAATGCTGATGCAGCTTTCTGTCTCTTAGGCGGAGGTGGTATGAAATCGGTGTAGCGGACTTGGCCTGGACGTGCATGAACTCCATTGATGGCAGGGCGAGCAGTGGTGTATTTTGCACACACTAACGTCCCGTTCTTGTCGGTCTTGACCGACAGGAGTCGTTCATTGTCTCTAGGTGGAAGAAGCTGGGTGTCTCGGGGAATAGCGACCTGCTTTCCTTTGGTACCGTCTTCTAGCAGCAGTCTTGCGGGTGGTAATGGCAGAGTAGGCTGAGCTTGCGTGTAGTAAACTTTCTCGCATTGCAGAGGCACCGTAGCGAGGTGCTTTGGCTGCGTGAGGACGATGGCCTTCGAGTAGTCGCCTTGGATCTTGCCGGAGTCAGCGCCAACGACTGCTTCGTCTGCCATTGCTACTAGATCTAAACTAGAATGTTTTCTTGAAGGAGAGAGAGGTAGCTATTGATGGGATGCAAATGAGGGAGGTATGGGTGCGTATTTTTATGGGTTTTCAGGAGACAGGACAAGGTCAAATCTAGGTTGTACAGGATTCGTACGAAAGAATATCCGCACGCATAGGGATTCTACGTGAAAGTGTTTAGGAAGGATGAAGAAAGAAAAGGAAACAAGAGTTGGGACGAGATGGGACGGGGGGCGCCGCCCAGCCCCATTAGGGCGCCGGCCGGCCCCACCAGGTGTCCTCCTGGGGTGGCCTTGCTCGTGATGCTTCTAGACTCTATCTACTTCCTGTTAGTTGCGATGCGCGAAAATTTTTCATAACGGACGATAACAGGACTAAAAAGTTGGTAGCTAGACAAAGCCCAGCCCATCAACAACTTCTGAATTAAATGGCTCTAAAAATAATTTAAGTCAGTGACCATTTACCTTGAATAACATACCTTCGTGTGATTCTAGAGTTACCGCTCCATGTGGTGATGCGTTCACAACCGTAAATGGTCTTTCCCATTTGCTTCGTAGTTTTCCGAGCCCAAATAATTTAAACCTGGAATTAAAAAGTAATACCTCATCTCCTGGTGCAAACTCCTTCTTGATCCTCTTGTCATGCCATCTTTTTGTTCTTTCTTTATAAATCTTTTAATTGTGATAAGCCTTTTCTCTCTATTCTTCTAATTCTGATAATTGCATCTTCCTCTTTTCTCCAGCGGCTTCAAAGTCCATATTCCATCTCTTAATGGCCCAGTGAGCCTTATGCTCTAATTCCACTGGTAAATGACAGGTCTTACCATACAATAACTGATAAGGTGACATGCCCAAGGGTGTCTTGTAGGCAGTCCGATATGCCCAAAGTGCTTTGGATAATCGATCCTTCCATGCAGTACCCATCTTATTTACTGTTTTCTGTAGAATATTCTTGATCTGTTTGTTTGATGTTTTTGCCTGGCCACTTGTCTGAGGATGGTATAGAGTAGCAACATTATGACGGATTCCATGAGCTTGTAAGTATCGAACTTCTTATCAGTGAAATATGTTCCTCCGTCACTAATGACCATCCTGGGTGTCCTAAACCTTGGAAATATAATTTCTTCGAACATCTACTTTGAATGTTTGGAATCAGCATTCATGCATGGCATAGCTTCTACTCATTTGGATACATAATCAACTGCCACCAGAATGTATTCATAGTTTCTTGATTTCATAAATGGTCCCATATAATCAATTCCCCAGACATCAAAGAGCTAAATCTGGAGATTATTGGTGAGTGGCATAGCATCTCTTGCATTGATATTTCCGTGCCTCTAACATGATCCACATATCCGGACAAAATCTTTGGTGTCTTCATACATAGTTGGCCAAAAGAACCCACTCTGCCAGATTTTAGCATGAGTGCGGAATGCCCCATAATGACCTCCATATGGTGATGCATGCCATTTCTGAATGATCTGTATGCCTTCTTTCTACTGGTGCACATCTTCTAAGTAACCCATCTGAGTAGATTCTGAAGAGGTATGGTGGATCCCATATGGGAGACGACTTTCATAAATGAGCTTCTTTTTATTTTCTCCTGGTGGTACATAACCTGCAACCATAAAGTTGACAATATTTGCGTACCAAGGGTCTGTCTTGGTCACTTCAAACAACATGTCATCTCTTAATGAGTCCTTAATAGGTAGTTCCTCAGGTTTCTCAAAGTGTATTCTAGACAAGTGATCAGCAACTGGATTTTCTATTACTTTTCTATCTTTAATTTTTATGTTAAATTCTTGAAGTAACAAAATCCATCTTATCAAACGTGGTTTGGCATCTTTCTTAGTGAGCAAATATTTTAAAGCATCATGATCTAAATAAATAATTACTTTTGCTCCTACTAAGTAAGATCTAAATTTATCAATAGCAAAAACAACAGCCAGAAGCTCTTTCTCAGTTGTTGCATAATTTAATTGTGCTCCTATCATAGTTTTACTTGCATAAGCAATTGCATGATTCTTCTTATTCTTTGTTTGTCCTAATACTACCCCTACAGCATAATCACTAGCATCACACATAATTTCGAAATGTAAAGACCAATCAGGGGGTTGAATGATTGGTGCTGATATAAGAGCTTCCTTAAGAATATTAAAAGATTTTAAACATGCATCATCAAATTCAAAAGGAACATCCTTAGCTAATAAATTAGTCAATGGTCTAGCAATATGTGAAAAATCTTTTATAAATCTACGGTAAAAACCACAATGACCAAGAAAACTTCGGATCCCTTTTATATTAACAGGTGGAGGTAGTTGTTCAATTACTTCAATTTTTACCTTGTCTACCTCTATACCTCTTTCATACACTAGGTGTTCTAGCACTATTCCTTCTCTAACCATAAAATGACATTTTTCCCAAATAAGGACTAAGTGCTTTTCTGCACATCTTTGCAAAACCTTATCTAGATTTTCTAGACAATCATCAAAAGTTTTTCCATAAACTGAAAAATTATCCATAAAAACTTCCATGATTTTTCTATCATTTTAGAAAATATAGACATCATACATCTTTGAAAAGAAGTAAGAGCATTACATAATCTAAAAGACATTCTACGATAAGCATAAGTTCCATAAGGACATGTAAAAGTGGTTTTGCTTTGATCATCAGGGTGGATAGGGATTTGGTGATATCCAGAATAACCATCAAGGAAACAAAAGAAAGAATTATTCGCTAAACGTTCTAACATCTCATCAATGAAGAGTAGCGGAAAATGATCTTTCTTTGTTGCTTTATTAAGTTTTCTATAATGTATGCACATTCGCCATCCAGTGACAGTTCTCTGGGTATTAATTCATTTTTATCATTCTGAACTATAGTCATTTCACCCTTTTTAGGTACAACTTGAACAGGGCTTACCCACTCACTATGCGGCACAGGATAAATAATCCCAGCATGCAAAAGTTTTAAGACCTCTTTCTTAATAACTTCCCTCATCACATTTTGAAGCCTACGCTGGGGCTCTCTAGAAGGTGTAATTTCTGGATTGGTAGGAATGCGATGGGTGCACAAAACATGACTAATCCCCTTAAGGTCTTGGAGTGAATAACCAAAAGTAGCACGATGTTTTTCTAAAACAGTTATTAATCTAAAATATTCGTCATCAGAAAGTTTCACTTATAATAACAGGAGAATTTTAATCATTATTCAGAAAAACATATTTAAGACCAGAACGTAGTTGTTTAAGCTCAATAGAAGGCTTAGATGGCTCTAGTAATTCATCCAGAGGTTCAGGATCAATAGGATCCTCCTCCTCTTCATTAATGAAGAACTGGGCATCATTTTCTATATTAGGTTCAATAAATTCTTCAAATGACATAGCCTTAACCTCTTCTATTGGATCTAACTCAGGAAATGGCTCTACCTTAGCTTTTAATGTATGCGTTATAGGCACAGAGAGATTAAATCATTTCCCAAGTTTAATATCTAAATTGCACATACAACCTTCTCGCAAAAGTTTTCCTATTGGTAATCCAATCATCACATCGAAATCCCAAACATCAAAGATATAGAAATTTAACAGAATTCGGAATTCATTAATCACAATAGGAAGGGCACATAAAACTCATGAACTAGGAATAATATGTCCTGAATGGCTTTTTAATAATTTATTCGTGGGAATTAATGGCATATCTTTCAAGAATCTCGCAGCAAATGTAAGAGACATAATATTGAGACCTACTACTGGATTATAAAAGGTATGAACAGGATATGCATCAATTTGACATTTAATAGTAATGGCAGAAGAATTTAAACGAATTATATCATTTGAAAGTTTAGATTCTATCAACCACTCATTACTCATAACAAAAATCAATTCTCTTGTTATTTCTCCAAGGAATTTTAAATCAGCAGGATATGAAACATTAAAACTTTTAAAATTCGTAGACTCTTGAGGTTTTATAATTTTATGATAGCATGAGGTATTTTCATAATCATCAAAAAGTTCATCATCAAATTCAAGCATAAAATCAGAAATTTGAGTTATCTCCTTAACATTAGATAGTTCAGGTGAAGGTTGAGATGAATCAGACAAAAATTTGGAATTAGGTAACAAAGATTCATCTTCTAACAACTCTTCTTTTTCTTCAGGGAGATCATTTAAGATATTAGTAAGAATAGTTTTAGCATGAGTAGCAGTATTTTGCATAAATGCTCCACTCGCGGCCAAATTAAGATATTCTTTATTTTTATCATTAAGGCCTAAAAAGAAATGTTGCAAAAGCATAGGTTCTGGCAAAGCAAGATTAGGTCGAGAGTATATAAATTCATCAAAGCGTTCCCAAGCCTTGCCTAATGATTCGTCATCTAATTGTTTAAATCTAATAATTTCAAAACGAAGTTTAGCGACTTTTTCGATAGGGAAAAATTTAAGACAAAAATTAGCACGCAACACTTCCCAATCTCCTTGACTACTCCCAACATGGCGATTATACCATTTCTTTGCTTTTTCCGTTAATGAAAACGAAAAAAGTTTCCACCTTAAAGTTTCATTTGCCATACCCTTAATATGCAGACATGCACATGTCTGCTCAAAATCAGCTAAATGGGAATAGGGGTTGCCAGAAAAAATGTGTTCCTAAGCTAACTTAATTAATCCCAAGCGTAACTCATAGCCAGAGGATATAATAGGTTTAGATGATTCTTTTAGCTGGAGATACGATCCCGATGGGGCTCCGTATTGATATAAAAGTTGGGATATGAGTTCCATATTTAAAAAGGTAAAAAATAAAAGATAAAAGTATAATATAAGATTAAGATAAATTATAGTCGATGTCAGCAAACCGTTCCCCGGCAACGGCGCCAGAAATGCTTGTTGGTATAAGTTAACTGTACTCTATTAAATATTATTATTATCAAAGTATCCGCTAGCGCACAGATAGAATACCGATGTAGCACTTCACCAGACAATCCCGGTTTTAATATCGAACCCAAAGGAACAGTAGGTGATACTGACTAAGTCTACTGATTCTTAACCTGATAACACAATCAATCCAGAGAATATCAAGAATGAGGAAATACCAAGTGACTATCTAGTTCCAACAACCGGTAAGGTTTGAATAATATCGTTCTAACAGGGCAGTGACCCGAATAAGAGCAGAAATCAGAGTTCTCTCCTACCGAGCACTTATACACCTATCGATGCTATCAACGGGAAGTGGACTACAGAGGACTCAACGTAGCTGTCACCTACGGGATCTACCACTATCCGGCTAATCAGGGGATATTCACAAGTAATTATAGCCTAGACACCACGTCTACACTACCAACTACTACTTCAACCCAGGAGCTACCAAGATCAAAGCACTCAATACGAGTTGCAAACTTAAGAATGAATAAGAACAAATGCTTACTTGAATCAGAATGTTGAATACAAAAGTACCTTAGAACGCAACTCCGGGCGAGGGAGCTGAATCTAGACGAATACAGCTATGAAGAAGCTCCGACAAGCCGGGACTCCTCCGAATCTCTACACATCTACTCTATCTCTCTAATCTCTTTCTTGATTGCTAGCATAGATCTAATGGATATCTATCTAATGCTTTAGGCTCTTCAGCTCTTGATCTGGCCTTCTCCAGGGGGGTCTGGCCCTCTATTTATAGCCCGATGGGATGAATACGCGCTGTAGGATCAAACCGACTTAACCAAGGGCCGAGATGACTTCCTAAAGGCGGTGGAAGAAGACTCCAGAAGGCGGCGGGTAGAAACCCTAGGGGGCACCGCCCGGCCTCCCTTAGGGCCGGCCGGCCCCACCACCTGCCAGGTGGGGGCCCGGTTGCTTTGGGTGGCTTTCAGAGGCTTCTAGCGTGTTGACGTATGTTGGCTTAGCGTTCAAGTTTCGTGGTAATTAAGCACTTAAATCCCTCTTTTAAGCTTTTCTGGATAATCCCCTAGAAAATATACAATTTCACCAAAACTCGTGGAAATTATTAGTAATAACCCTATTCTACTAGATATTCATGTGTAATGCAGGGATCATTGCTAATAAAATTTAGATGTTAACAAGTGTCAACAGGTGGCCAGGCATAAAAATAAACCCTCGATAGGGTGGAATAGCCGATGTGGAGGACATCGCCTTCAGAACAAAAATAAAGAAAAGATAACGCAGGCAGATTATACAGGGAGATTTATTAAGCAGTCTGCACCTGATACACACTACTGATTATTGTGAGTTTCTTCGATGACGCCACTAGCAGGGATGAATGCGGCTACTTCTTCAGCATGTTCCTCGAAGGCTTCCATCAGGCTTTCGCGCTCGCCTGGGTTTTCCTCAGCTAGGAAGCCAGGCTCGACAGCCAGCAAGTGGTATCCCATACGGAGTGCGATGGCTGCGAGGCTGGCGGCGACACCATGGTAGATGCCGTTGGTGACTGCTTCGATGATGCAGCGTTGAATGTCCTGCAGGCGAAGCGTCACCGTCCTACCACGAGCACCGATGTGGCCGGCGGCTTCGTTGGTGACTTGGTGGAATTCCTCCAGCTGAGCCGTCAAGGCTCCATCGAGCGCATTGAAGGTCAGGGCATAACATAGAACAGAGAGAGGGCACAGCGAAGTATACCTGCTACGACAGCGTCGGCATCGGAAAGTCGAGCTCGCGTGGCGGCAAGCTCGGATTCGGCTGCATCAAGGGCAGCTGAATGTGCGGCCCGTTGATCTCGCAGATGGTTCTGCAGGTGTTCGATCTCTTGGGACGCCTCTTGATGCAGGCGGCGGTGTTCTTCCGCTTGGCGGCAGTAGTCGTTTGCTGTCGAAGGGGAGGAAGATGAGGGCCCTGAGGCCAAGGTTCCGGAAGCGACTTCCAGACGAGGGGCTCTGCCTTGGCTAGAGTATGAGCGTGGTGCAGATTCAGGTGAAGAACGAAGAAAAGGATTTGACGAAGGCACGGAGGCTTGCATGCCTCGGGCGAAAGCGGCTGGTTCCTTCGTCTCCCTCGGCAGGGCCGTCAGATTGGCGCTTATTGTGGTTTCCACCGCTGGCCATCGGGTCTCCGGCGATGTGGGGAAAAGATGAAGGAAGCAAAGGATGACTAAAGTGACCAGAAGGTCTGAAAGGATGCATGGAATATTGGGTTACTTTAGCATTGATTTATAGTCAGGAATGGTTTCCTCGGGAGACGAGACGACGCTTCGGATATGCACCCGATTGAATCAAGCAACATAAATCCAGACGCGGCGCACGGAAGATGGGGCTTCCACGCGGAGATACTAGTGATCGAGGAAAAGATTCAGAATTTTGGGAAGAAATTAATTTCATCCCAAAATTGAGGGCATGTGTTTACACCAGAATTTGGAGAGTGCCCAGAAGGACGGTTTAACCGATCTGAGAGTTGGATCGGGTGTTATTGTCAGACGAGGAGATCGGATGTGTGCTGACGTCATCAGAGTATGCGGCGATCGGATAATCAGCATACATAAGCAGAAGGATGCAGATGAGTCGGCTAAGGAGCGGTCAAGGAAGGGGCCCACAAGAAAGGCAAGGATGGGTTCGATTTATCTTAGAATTAGGAAAATTTGGTGTTTTCCTTATTTTTTGGCTAGGGTCTACATTCGGTTGAGATTTTCTCCCTAACTGCTGGGTATAAATATAAGCCCAAGCGCATTGTAAAGACACATCAATCAATACAACAATAGTTCCTTTTTCCCGGCCGCCGGCCAAAAACCCTAGGAGTAGGAGTAACGTAGAACCGGCAAGTTTTTCGACAAATTGGGTGTCATCCGGTGGACACAAGCTTGCTGTAAGTACCGTCATGCTCGTGTTTGTCACGTATTGTTAGTACGATTGATCTAAGTCATGCTTAGATTGAATTGAGCATTAGTTATCGGCTCTAATTAACTTGGCATGTTGATTAGATTCATTAAGTTACCGATGTTTCTTATAATTATTTAATTTGTTTATTTATTTTAAGCATCATCAATCTGTCCAATCTTGATCTGTTCTTGTCGGCTTAAATCTTTGTATCTGTCTTACTTAATTGAATATCAATTGATTATCATGTTTAGACGAGTAGATCTGTTTGTCATTAGCCGGTTAGTTTAGATCTTGATTGTGTATAGGCCGCACTCAAGTAATAAAGTAAATTGTGTGGAGGGTCTTTGATTAATAGATCCAACCATTAGCTTACATCACGGGCTGCAACGATCCGGTCGATCCACTTGACATAAGCGACAGGTTAGGTAGATTAGTCAGAGAGTCAAAGCATCGTTTACTTTATAGGCTTGTATGGTGCCTATACTTCAGATCGGTTGTTTAGCCGATACTGTTTGCGCTTGCTGGCTGCACGTTGTATTCTTCTGATCTCTTTTATGCATTGTCTTGTGTCTCGATTCATGTCAAGATCGATTCAAGTGTATTAATTAGCTGCAACGATCTGGTCGATCCTAATTAATAGATGTGATAGATTAAGATGTGTTTCGATGTATGAGGCAATGTACAAATTAGATCTGTTTAATATAACTTGCTTCCATTCATGTTCATCTCTGAATCGGTTAAATAAGGAATCGGAAATTTCTGTTCTATCTGCATAACCGGTCCGCGCGATCAGATGTCGGCTTTCTAGCCGATGGCCTGTTGAGAAGGCCCATTGGGCCAGATATCTGGAACCACTCAAGACACACCAGTGGTTCCGCATTGTATTACTGATCGACTCTGTTTTCTTGTCAATTGCAGGTCAAATTGACTGGCACGCTTGAAGATTCATCGGTGCTCATCTACGCCGATTGTTGAAGCTAGCTGGGTCCGTTCGCTCTGTGCTCTGCAGGACCGTTCCGACTTCGCTGGTGTGCTGAGTGCGAACCAGATTTCGCGCCAACAGAGTGGGATAGGGCGCTGACGTGGTGGAGTGGCGAGAGGGAGACGTGAGCCGCGGGGCAGCAGGGAATGCTAGATGGAAATGAGACGAGTGCCAATGCTGATGAATACAGAGGGCAAGGTGTCTGAATTGAAGGAGGGTGAGGCTACCTCTTGGTATTGGAGCGAATTTCCAATTCTAATACCAAGAACATCCAAACAACGGGTATTGGAGACATCAAATACCAATTCTGAATTCTAGGCTTCAATTTCTACATCTAAACAGGGTCACTACTGGACTCAGGTTCCCCTAAAACCCTTGGCAAAGGCTTTGCCGAGGGTCGCCCTCGGCAAAGAGCGCTCGGAAAATTTTTGATCGGCGAAGAGGGTCTTTGCCGAGGGCCATTTATCGGGCACTTGGCAAAGCCTTTGCCGAGGGCCCGTCCTCGGCCCTCGGCAAAGAAAAGTGGGTGTTAGACCGGCCGTTCGTTGACGGGGTCTTTGCCGAGGGCCGGCCCTCGGCAAAGAATTTTCTTTTTTTTCTAGAAATTTCTTTGCCGAGGGCCGACCCTCGGCAAAGAATTTTTTTAAAAAAAAACTAGTCTTTCTCAAGGGCCTCCTGTGAAGCCCTCGGCAAAACATTTTTTATTTTTAAAAAAATAGTCTTTGCCGAGGGTCGGCCCTCGGCAAAGAATTTTTATTTTTTTAAAAAAAGTCTTTGCCGAGGGCTAGCCCTCATCAAAGAATTTTTGTTTTTTTTAAAAAAGTATTTGCCGAGGGCTCACAGCTTGGCCCTCGGCAAAGACCCTGTGCTGTTTTTTTTAAATCTTTGCCGAGGGCAATGGCCGAAGCCCTCGGCAAAGAGGCAGAAAATTGAATTTTTTTTTTATTTTTGCATTCCATCAACACAAGCATTTCATATATATATATATATATATATATATATATATATATATATATATATATAAACCATCACATAGATATATCACAACCGTAATTGTCAACCACAAATCACAATATATTACAACCACAAGTGACATGTTTATCGTCATTCACAAGTTTATTACGATAAGTTCATCAAATCCATACAAGTCACAACCATAAACCATGCTAAGTCGAATCACATCACCTAGCACGAGTCCTTATCAGGCTACTGCCTATGATACGGTGGCGAAGGAAAGGCGTGATCACCCGGTGACGTATTGGCGGCCTGATTGGAAGCCGGTGACGTATTGACGAGATGATTGGAAGCCGGTAACGCATTGGCGGGATGATTGGAACCCGCGGACAGAGGCTGCACAAAGTTGTAAAGAGTAATGTGAGTAATCTTAAAATACAATTTTGAACTTAGAGATTGCAGCTAGTAATCTAGTAATACATAAAGTTTAGACTTAAGTAAAAATTTCGACAGCACCTCCCCTGCACGGGGAGGGTTCTCAACCTGAAAAAAACAACGGCACGATCGCCGACATCCACAATAGCACGAAGGCCGACATCCACAACGGCTCGAAGGCCGACATACATGCAAAGCACAAGCGAGACGTGAAGTTTCATACTTACAGGAGTAGCTGAAGCAGGAGAAAGTAGAGGAGCCGACAACTGCACAGGTACACCCGTTGCTTGCCCAAGATTTTGCATGATCACCAACATCTCCGCCATCTACTTCTGCTGGGTCTCGAACGCGGCCTGCGTAGCCTGTAACCTGGCCTTCGTGTCATGCAACTCTGCGGTCAGTTGTGCGTCCCGCTCTTGACTTTGCCTTTTTGTTTCTTCCAGCTCGGCCTGCAATATTTGACTCCAATATTTCAATAGTGCAAATCTAAGTTAGGTGTGTAAAAATGAACGTATGACAATTAAAAGAGGAATTACCTCGAGTGCATTGACCCTGGGGGCTGCTGGACTAGGCCGTGGGCGTATGGGCTGGCTGGAGCTCGTGCTCCGTGCTCGGATAGCATCGAGGGAGGGAACAGTGCTAGAGTCGATGGCGCCGTCTGCAATCCATAGCCACCCATGCTTCTTGCCTCCTCCGAGCCTCATGATTGTCTCTGCATCAATGGGCTCAGTGCGCACATTGTAATCTTCCCCATATATCGTCCTTACCACTGATGTGTACTCTTGGACTTTAGTGTACACGTTCGGGTCGGAGTACACCTGGGCCGGGGCAGCCGGGTCGAAGGAGACAGAGGACGACGCCCTGCCCATGTGGGACATAGCCCACGCAGAGAACTCCGAGACCTCCACGCCTGGGTGCGCAGCCTCATACGGAAAGATGGGAAGATGGTGAGAAATCAAGGAAAATTGGGCATCAAAATAAATAAAAGAAATCACTTACGTATGCTTGTTTGTATCCGGGTAGGCTTTGGCTGCCTTGATGGTGAGTTGGACCTTGCCTCATCATACGCTGTTCCCGCTGCCTCTCGTGCGTGTCAACAAAGTCCTGTGATAGCCACTTGTCCACGATCATGGCCCAGCACTCGGGATACGATCGGCACCACCAGGGAATCACCTACAAGTCATGAAGTATTTGATATATAAGAATGGTATTCGCCTACTTAATATGAAAACGAATTATTATCAATGTTCATTGTGTACCTCAAGGTACTGGTCCCAGGTCAGCGAAATCTGTCTTGCTTGACTCTTGGGGAGAGGCTGCTTAAGTACCGACCTGTAGTAGTCTATTTGAGCCTGGACGCGCGCATGGTGGTGCATCTCGGTGACGTACTTCCTACAAGCTGTGGCAGCCGCCCGATCCGCCTGGGCCTCAAGTCCTTCTTTAGGCTTGAAAAATTTCTGCATACAAAATCGATGTATGTGTTCATTATTTCAATAAAAGATTAAACCAATGAATGTGATATATTAAGCAATGTTGTGCAATAGAGACTTACCCAAAACTCCGCCAATACGCGCTCCTGCTTGTTGCGGTAAGTGTCATCCGTGGCCAGCGTGTACCTATCCCAGTTGGAGGCCGGCTCCCGCTCCACCGGCTCTTCGGCTAGTATCACAATGCCGGGGTACCATTTCCTGCACAAAACACCAAGGATGCTCGCGGTGGTGCATGCTGGAGTACCCGACAAAACCAACCAGGCCCTGTACAAGTGATTAAGAAATTTTATCAGTTTTTCCTATGATTTCCAACATATCTTATGAAGTAGTTGTGAGGACGTCTATAGTTACTTACCTCTTTGCCATAGGCCGAATCGCAGGGCGGTTCCGAGGAAGCGGAACCGGAGGGAGGCTCGCGGGACCTCGCTCGTAGAGAGCCCGAGTAGCGGTACCCCCTCCCTCACCCTCGAGCGCCTCGCCTCCCTTGCCCTCGGGCGCCTCGTCTTCCTCGCCCTCGGTCGCCTCGTCCTCGTCCTCCTCCTCCAGCACGTGCTCCTCCTCCAGCACCTCGTCACGTGGCGAGGGAGGAGACCGCTGCCTCCTACGGCGGGTGCCCCGGGTCCTCGTCACGTCACCTCCTGCAGACGCTGCGCCGGACGATGACCCCTCACCTCGAAGGAGAGGGCGGTCTCTCCCGTAAACCGAGGGCGTGTCATGGCGTGGATGTCTACTCGCCATCTTTGTTCAATCACCTGCAATCACAAAGAATGAACAAGACTAATTAGTACATATATTAGAAATAGATTCAAAATATATAAACAAAACATGGATTAAAAAAACATAGTATTACATGTATTACGAATAATCTTCATGATTGGGATCATAGGTCTCATTGTCACTGTCAAAATTGTCCAAATCGGCAATACTATCCGAAGGTCCTATGTTGTCATCATCGTCATTGCCTAGAAGTAATCGCTCTAGCATTCCTATGTCCTTGGCATTTACCACCACATCTCCATCGACCTCGCCATCAACTGTTTCGTTGTCTACTTCCATTTCAATTGCTTTGGGTAAGACTATCTCAAACGTGCCTGGTAGGCCATCTTCTTGATAGAACTGTCCATCATATGTGTTTGCGTTGAAGTTGTAATCATCAGCGTTTGGGGCAGGTAGTTTACCATGTGGAGATACCTGGTGCACAATAGACCAACCCTTAAGATCCTCTTTGTCTTCATTGGCGTATCGAGTATAATACACCTACACGGCCTGTTGAGCCACAATGTACACATCTTTTCTAGGATAGATGGAATCTTCTCGAATCTCGACTAGCCCAAGATGAGGGGTTCGTCTCGTTTCTCGAGGATTAAACTAGTGGCATTTGAACATGACAGGTTTAAGAGGTTTATCTTCATGAAATGAGAGTTCATAGATTTCCTCAACCCTACCATGATAGTCGAGGCCATCAGTGCCGGCCGTACAAACTCCGCTATTTGTGGTTTTTCGGTTGGGACGATTCTGCTCATAGCTTGTTGTGTGAAAGCGAAATCCGTTCACGTCATAGCCGCTAAATGACTTCACCCTAATGTCACAGCCACTTGCAACCTGTTTCAACTCGTCACTCATGGACGAACCGGCCTAGGCCTGCAAGGTCAAGCATAATAGATCATTATATTAATCAAACGTACGATCACCTTGGACGATCGAACGTACGAGATAAATTGGACATTACCTTTTGTTTGAACCAAGAAATGAAATCAGGCGTCCCCGCTCCCGCACCCCGCGAAACAAGGGTGTCATGTTCATGCGAGGTAGGATCCCTTGATTGATGCCAGAATTCACGAACAAATTCCCTGTCCGAACGAGAATCAATGGGGTTGGATGCAGAATAAACACGGCGTATTGAAACAAGTTCGTTGAGAACTTACTTGAGGAATGGCTGCACCTCGGTAAGGTTGTTCAGCACATATAGCATGATAATGCACCACTCTTCATTTCCCAATAGCTTAGGGGCTGATCCACTTGCGGTGCCGAGTTGTCCTTGGAAAAGGCTGAGCGTCGATTCATTTTCTCCAGCGTTGTAATGAGGGAGTGGATTATGATTGCTAGGAAGGTTCGGCTTGTAGTATAGCGTTGTGAAGTTTGCTACCTCCTCCCAAATGCATGCCTCCACAATGGAAGCCTCAATTCTGGCTTTATTTGTACATTTTTTACGAATAGTCTTTAGACATCTCTCGATTGTATAGCACCAACGGAACTGCACGGGCCCCCCTAAACGTGCCTCGGACGGAAGGTGCACAATCAGATGCTGCATCGGTAAGAAGAAACCGGGTGGAAAGATCTTCTCCAGCTTACAGAGCAACACAGGAGCCGCTTTTTCCAAGTCCTAAGCGACGGTCCGAGATATCTCCTTGGCACAAAGCTGGCGGAAGAAAAAGCTCAACTCTGCCAACACTTGCCAGACATGTTCAGGGACATAGCCTCGGACCATCGCCGGAAGAAGCCGCTCAATCCATATGTGGTAGTCATGACTCTTCATCCCATTGACTCGCAGAGTGCCTAAGTTGACTCCCCTGCTCAGATTCGCTGCATATCCATCTGGGAACATTAACGTCTGGATCCATTTTAGAACTTCCCTCCTTTGATCGATTTGCAAGATGAAATTTACCTTAGGCCTTTTCCTGTTCTTGTTTCGGCCACTAGGGGGCTTCATCTCTTGATTCAGTCTATCGCACAACGTCGCTAGGTCCACTCTAGCCTTAACGTTATCCTTAGACTTTTCAGTGTCCATGAGAGTTCCCCAAAGTGCCTCGGCGATATTCTTTTCAGTGTGCATTACATCGATGTCATGTGGCAAAAGGAGGTCATCAAAATAGGGGAGCCTCGTCAAGCCAGACTTATGAGTCCACATATGTTCATCACCATATCCCACAAAACCATCTTCTTCATTGGGCACGAGAGCATCTATCTGAGCACGAACCTCGGCACCAGTCCTCAAGTGTGGTTTAGGGTCTGTCACTTTGACACCTTTCGTAAAGCTTTTGATGTCTTCTCTAAATTCATGGTCTAGAGGGAGGAACTGACGATGCTGGTCAAACGACGAATACTTGCCACCCTTCTTCAACCAAATGAACCTCACAGCTTCTTTGCATATTAGGCATGGGAACTTCCTGTGAACACACCAGGCGGCGAATAACCCATACGCGAGGAAGTCATGCAGGGAGTAGTGGTACCAAACGTGCATTTTGAAGCTTGTTTTTGTAGCTCGGTCGTATGTCCATACCCCCTTCTCCCAAGCATGGATCAATTCATCAATCACGGGCTCCATGAACACACCCATATTACTCCTCGGGTGTCCAGGAATTATCAACGACAAGAATACGTTATGCGGTTGAAAGGAGATGCCGGGTGGGAGATTGAGGGGGATAACAAAAATGGGCCAGCATGTGTACGGGCAGCCATCAGTCCATAAGGATTGAACCCATCTGTTGCTAGCGCGACACGTACATTGCGGGCCTCAGCTGCTTTCGCACGATGTTTGTCATTGAAGTACGTCCATGCTTCAGCATCAGACGAATGTACCATCTTCCCAGGATTGTACTGTTTGCCATCTTTGTGCCATGTCATCTGTTTCACAGATTCCTCGGTCATGAATAGATGTTGGATCCTCGGCAGGAAAGGAAGGTGTCGTAGCACTTTCGCGGGGATCGAAAGCTGTTTCTTCTGACCATCACCAGAGTCTACCTCTAGGTACCTGGAGGATTTACACTTCGGACAGTAATTTGCATCCTTGTGTTCTTTCCTAAATAGGACGCAACCCTTCGGACAAACATGTATCTTGTCATACGGCATCTTAAGCATACGGAGGAGTTTCTCTGACTCGTACAAGTTAGTGGGCAAAGTGTGCTTCTCCGGTAGCATGGTGCCAAACACGGCCAACATCTTATCGAAGCCTTCCCGACTCAGGTTTAACTCGGCCTTCAACCCCATTACCCGTCCAATCACATCCAGCTAAGAAACCGTTGTACGATCGTGAAGGGGTTTCTGTGCCGAGTCCAACATTTTGTAGAAGTCCTTTGTGGATTCCTCCATCTCCTCCTTCTCACGTTGTTCAGTGAAGTGAGCTTGGTGGGTGTCATCTAGCATGTCTGCTACCCCGGCATCATCATCAAAAGCCTCGAGGCGTGGTCTCACCACCTCTGCTTTTATACGGTCTGCTTCACCATGGTAGATCCACTGGTGGTAGCCGGACGTATAACCATTGAACACAAGATGTCAACCCATGGTCTTCTCATCTACCTTTCTCCTATTGTCACATTTGCTGCAGGGACACCAAACTAGAGAATGTCCTCCTGCTCCTGGGCCAAATGCATGTTTCAAAAAATGATCTGTCCCGGTCACCCATTCGATGTCATAGTCCCTCCCACTTCTCCAGCCCGTGTACATCCACTGACAGTCCTCCATCCTTTAACATTTACATCAATAAGTATTGTGACCATCAATTGCATCTATGCAGTGTTCCTATTGTCTACTAGGTGAGGATAGGTCCTAATCCCACCCGCGGATGCGTAGATGAGGTCAGTTTCCATGCTCCGCTCCTCTCCGAGACAGAATTTCGGCAGCACCTCCCCGCTATTCTCCCGATACACGTCCTGCAAGGGAGAGTGTGTATCCGGAGAACAATAGGGAGGTGATGTCGAAACTCCGTCTCGGACCGGAACGGACCATGGAAACTAACCCATCTACGCATCCGCGGGCTGTCCAAAAAAGTGGACAATCCAAAACAGATACGGTCGTAGATATGCAAAGATCTGCATACCTACAACCTAGCGAGGCCGTGGCGAGACGGTGCAGTGGCGAGGCGACGCGGTGCAGGCAGACTTCCAACGTCGACGAAGACGATCGGGGTTGGCGAGTCCCGCCGACGGGTCGTCTGCAAAAGAACAAACATATAATACTATAAGTTAAAAATTTCGACAGCACCTCCCCTGCACGGGGAGGTTTCCATAACCTACAAGAAAACAGCGGCACGAAGGCCGACAACCACATATATACCTTGGCGATTCGTTGAGCGTGGACAATGATGACGAGGACGGCGAGAACGGCAAGAGAGATGGGCGGGGACGACGGCTGGGACGAACACGGGGACGCGACGGCCGACGAGCCGAGGCCAGCGCACGCCTTCTCCTCCTCCCACTTCTCCTTCTCCTCCTCCTCTTCTTCCCTCCTCCTCTCTTCTCCCCTGCTCCTCCTTTCTTCTCCCCTTCTTCTCTCTTCTATCCTTCTCCTCCTCTCTGCAGGGACCAGCGGTGGGGGCGGGGGCCGCGGCAGGGGCTAGCCGGCCGGGCAGGGAGGGGCGCGGCCCGGGGAAGAGCGCGGGCGGCCGGGGCAGCGCTCCCCTGGGCCGAGCTGGCGGCGCGGCGTGGCCGGGCAGGGGCGCAGGTGGCCGAGGGCGGGTGGCCGTGGCGGCCGGGGCAGCGCCCCCCTGGGCCAAGCTGGCGGCGCGGCGCGGCCGGGCAGGGGCGCCTGGAGGGGCGTGGCCGGGCAGGGGCGCGGGGAGGGGCGCGGCGGCGGCGGGGGCTGGGCGCGCGCGTGTAGCGCTGGCTTGGCGCGGGCGGGGCTAGGTTTATTTTGGGCCGCTCGGCCTTTTTGAAAGGCATTTGTTTTTTTTTATTTTTTCTTTGCCGAGGGCCTCACACTGGGCCCTCGGCAAAGAAATTCTTTTTTTTTTGTTTTTTGAACCCAATTTTTTTAGACCTCTAATCCATCATTTAAAGCTCAATTTTAAAATTTGGAACAGTTTTGACTTTTTTTTATATATTTCCTTAATTTATTTTGTTTCGTTGATTTTTCCCGAATATTCCAAATTTGAACTGCAGGTGCATGGAGTAATGCACTTTAGTGAATCAGAAAATGTTATTCATGGTATTTGGTGTATGTTGAGTCGTTATCCACGAGCACGCATCAAATTTCGGGCATCTTATTCATGTAACATGACGACCAACTAGTTAGAAAAGTGTTTTTAAATTTTATAAAATCCATACGAAGTCCGAAAATCACAAAACTTGACCAAGTTTTGTGATTTTCGGACTTCGTATGGATTTTATAAAATTTAAAAACACTTTTCTAACTAGTTGGTCGTCATGTTACGTGAATAAGATGCCCGAAATTTGATGCGTGCTCGTGGATAACGACTCAACATACACCAAATACCATGAATAACTTTTTCTGATTCACTAAAGTGCATTACTCCATGCACCTGCAGTTCAAATTTGGAATATTCGGGAAAAATCAATGAAATGAAATAAATTAAGAAAATATATCCAAAAAAGTCAAAACTAGTCCAAATTTTAGAATTGAGCTTTAAATGATGCATTAGAGGTCTAAAAAAATTGGGTTCAAAAAATAAAAAAAAGAATTTCTTTGCCGAGGGCCCAGTGTAAGACCTTCGGCAAAGAAATTTTTTATTTTTAAAAAAAAATCTTTGCCGAGGGCATAACGGCAGGCCCTCGGCAAAGACTACCGCCGTCATCCGTCCCACGTAATTTGCCGAGGTTTAATTTGCCGAGGGCCAAGCCCTCAGCAAAGAGGGTTCTCTGGCCCTCAGCAAATAGGGACCCTGTTTCCAGTAGTGGTAAGAGGCGTTTCAAAATAGATGAGGCTTAGAACAAATCTAAGGTAACTTATAAAAAAGAACATATAAACTAGAAGTAGTAACAAATCAAAAGGTGGTTGTATGGTTACCAGCCTTGATTTGCCTCGTCTAGGCTTCGGCGGCCAAATAAAAAAGCAGACGGCTGCTTTCCTAACTAACGTTTGACAGAGTATTCGGTTTTCTTGCTACAGCTGGCGTTGTTTTTCACGCCGCAGTGTGCGCCACAGAGTGCGACACCGCCGCAGGCCCGCAGCAGGGTGCGGCTCAGACAGTGTCGATGGAGACTTGCAACCAATTGACGCCGGGCAATTTTAGTACAGTACTTCGGAAATGATGTCTGCAAACACTGGAATCATCTCCCTTGCGCATCTACGGCAGGGCGAGAGCTGAGCGAGCGTGCGAGCTGCCTGGGTTCCTCCAACTTCCAAGCCGTCAGCTGAGCAGCCCGATGTCCTTACTGCCAATCGATCTCAAATTCGCAGGTAATCCTCTCTTTAATTTTTCCACCACCTCTTTACTCCACAACTTAACTTGCGCTATCGGTCAGCCGGGTCCGTCTAACTCCAGATCGACCAGGAGATTTCATTCATGTCGGCTGGCTGCTCCTAGAACCCGCCCCCGTCCTGTGTCTCTCCTGCTCCTTTTGCTTCTCTTCCTCTATCGTTACGATCGTTTTATTCTCGTGGTCCCTAGGATTTGGTCCTATATATTGGGTCATTTTAACCAGTGATGTCGAATCGTTGCATATAACCGAGGTTCAAGCTATACATTGTGGATACCCTTAGCCGAAACTATCCTTGTAAGGCACTGTTAGCGATTATTATCCTAGACACATATGAGTATACAAATATCAAATACTAATAATATTTCTTTCAATTATTTCTCCTAATTAATTTTGTACATATCAGACTCATATGCATGGACACCTCTCATAAAATGGCAGGTGGTTGTGACTCCAACTACCCACACCCCCCCCCCCCCCCCCCCCCCCCCCCCCCCCCCCAGGTCTTGGGTGTCTATATGAGCTCATTGGCATCTTTTGGGCTAGCCGTTTAGGCAAGTTTATGTCAAGCTAGACCAAACACAAATCAGAAGCTAGCTAGTATGTACTCTCTTTATTCCAAATTTTAAGATGTTTTTACTATTTCTAGATATATTACTTTTATTATGTGTCTAGACATAACGAATATCGAAAGTATATGGAACAACTATGTATCTAAAAAGATAAAATATCTTATAATTTAAAACAAAGCGAGTAATAATTATAGTTCTATTTGATGCTGCTCTCGACGGCTTCAACGTCCCTATCAAAATACTATCACCCTGTGGTATCATCGTATAATATTATAGCGAAGTTTTTTCTCTCTCTCGAATCTAAAATGAACTAACAATTAGATTAGAAAAGGCGCGGAAGCAGAGAAGTTCAGAGGCTTCTACTGCGCTAGCAAGCGCTCCACGGTATAAAAGCCGGACGAAGTCACCATAAGCCTCTTCAAAGAGGTCTTCATTTGCTGGGGTCTGCTCTTTTCCCTCCAATTGAACAAGTACTGGCAATGGACGCACAAGTACTTGACAGGAGACGCGTGCTCCGCTGATGAATGGACAATGGTGGCCAGGAAAGGTGAACAGTGACTGACAGGAAAAGTTTCAGGGGTGTTTATTAGTTTATAGTCAGGAATATTAAATATCGACTAATTATAAAACTAATTACATAAATAGAGGATCATATACTATTTAGAATAAATCAAATCAAGAACTTTCAATCTTTTTCGAAAAGGAAAGCTTTATTAATTTCAAGATCGTTACATCGAGGTGATACAAGGACCTTGAAACACTTCCAGCCTCTGTATAACAAAGATACATACAGCCTTAAAGAGAAACGTAACAAAACCCGACACACTAATAACACTCAATCCGAAGACTAGACTGCAACCTATGTGCCCGGGTAAAAAACTCTTTGGCCACCTGCACCAAAAGTTAAGAAGCCGCTATAACCAAATCCTGTGAAGACGGCTTCTGTAGGATAGCCCAAGAACGGAGCCAATGTATAATCGAGTAAATAACCTGTAAAAGAGAAGAAACACGTTTTCTTTCAAAAACCAGGTCATTCCTACATAACCAAATAGACCAACATAAAGCTGCTGCTCCTAGCAATGCTAACGACTTCAGGTCTTTACTTAAACCGCAAAGCTAAGAACCGAACATGCTTGATACACTACGCGGTTGAGACAAGCCCGAAGCTGCCTGAATAACAGACCATACAACACGAGTGAACCGGCACTCAAAAAACAGATGCTTAATTGTCTCATCTTTGCAACAAAAACAACAATGTTTGCTGCCATTTCAATTGCGCTTAACCAAATTGTCTTTGGTTAACAATACTCCTCTACGTAGGTACCACAAAAAAATCTTGATTTTCAAAGGAGCTTTTAGTTTCCATAAGCCTTTATTAACATTAGGGACATTACTATGGATCATTGCCAGGTAATGAGATTTGACTGAGAACTGTCCATCAGGATGCAAGTTCCAGCGAAATTCATCTTGTTGCTGGCTTAACACAATGTTCGTGATGCGTGGAAGTAAATTGTTCCACGCCACTAGCTTGTGTCCGATTAGATCTCTTCGCCAGGATATAGTAGATGGACACGTGCCTAGCACTTCCGCTACAGTAACTGTTTTATGCCGAGCTATGTTATAAAGGCAAGGATATTGTTCACGCAGTGTTGACTGGCCTATCCATATATCATCTCAAAATCTTACTTGTGATCCGTCCAGAATTATGAAGGTCCCAAAATGCAGAAAATCTCGTTTAATCTTCATCAAACTAGGCCAGAAATGAGAGTTCCCATTTTTCCATTGAGCTTGAGAGAGTGGCTTAGATCCTAAATATTTTCTACATAGCATTTGTTGCCAAGTACCCTCAGTTGTGAGCAATTTGAAAAGCCACTTACTCAGAAGAGCTGTGTTCTTGATGTCTAAATTGTGGATCCCCAGCCCACCTTGGTTTTTGGGTTGGCACAGAATGTCCCATTTGGCTAATCTGTATTTTTTTTTTGTTCATCACTTTGCCAGAAAAATCTTGATCTGAAGTAATTTAATTTTTTGAGAACTTCTTTTGGGATTGCAAAAAAGGACATCATGTACAATGGTAAGCTACTAAGCACTGAGTTAATCAGTGTCAATCGCCCACCTGTTGATAGATGTTTACCTTTCCAGCTGCTAAGCCTTTTTTCAAAACGTTCTTCTACTCTTTTCCAATCTGCATTTGAGAAGCCTCCTATAATGTATAGGTATGCCTAAATACCTCATTGGAAAAGTTCCTTGATTACAACCAAAAAGTTCTGAATATTGGGACAAGGATTCTTGTGCTGCTCCAAAGCAGAATATTTCACTCTTATGGAAGTTTATTTTAAGCCCTGAAAGTTGCTCGAAAGCGCAAAGTAATAACTTCATGTTGCGAGCCTTTTCGAGGTCATGATCCATAAAGAGTAACGTATCGTCAGCATACTGTAGAATAGATAAACCATCATCCACAAGATGTGGCACAATTCCACTTATCTTATTATCTGCTTTGGCTCTTTTAATTAGTATAGCTAGCATATCCACAACAATATTAAAAAGAATGGGGGATAGTGGGTCCCCTTGTCGAAGACTTTTTTTCATTTGAAAATAAGGTCCAACCTCATCATTAACATTGATTGCCACGCTACTGCCTGAAATAAAAGCTTGCACCCAAGGGATCCACTTAGGAGAAAAACCTTTCATCCGTAGTGTTTGCAGTAAGAAAGGCCATCTAACTTTGTCATAAGCCTTTTTAAAGTCAATTTTAAAAATAACTCTGCTTTGCTTTTTACAATGCAGCTCATGGATTGTCTCATGCAGAACGACAACTCCCTCGAGGATGTTGCGTCCTTGCATAAAGGCCGTTTGGGTTGGACCAACTATATGATCTGCTATAGAATTAATTCTAATAGTTGCCGCTAGTGAAAATTTTGAAGCTAACATTCAGTAAGCAAATTGGTCGATACTATTGAATTGTATTAGCTTCTAGGATCTTTGGAATCAGAGTTATGACACCAAAGTTGAGGCTAAAGAGTGGCAAGGTTCCTGAGTGAAGATCATGGAACATTTGCATCAGATCTACTTTGATGACATTCCAAAATTTTTGATAAAACTCGGCTGGAAAGCCATCTGGCCCTGGTGCTTTATTGTGTTCCATCGCAAAAATTGCATCCCGAATCTCCTTTTCAGTAAAAGGGAGGGAATCTCTTGATGAACACAATCTGGGTGTCCTGCCAATCATTGGTCACGGGAAAGTAGGGAAGACCACATTTGTTGAGCAGGTTTGCTTGGATGAAAGGGTGCGTGATCATTTTTCTCAGATTGTATTTTTCAGAGAAAACAAATTTCGAGGAGAGAAGCTAATAAGCACCCTGAGAGAGGGAGGCATAATCAAGCATCAAAATAGTGCACCGAATATAGAGATAATTATGAGGTATCATTGAGTCACTTGGAATCAAAACAATCAAAGTGAAGATGACAACACATTTGAATGGATGATTTAAAGCTAGTTGTGACTAAAGTGCTTGAGTTGGTGAAGATAGCAAGGAAAAGTCTTTGAGGTACTAAGCAAGGGTGAAGGGCAAGCAAGGGCTTGGCGGCCGAAGAACCTAGCTAGGGTGAAGAAGAGAAGCGTTGTCATTAAAACCCTATCAAGCTTTTCATAAGTGGGATGAGGAAGAGAATTAGCCCAAGTGAATTGTCTACCTGTCAAATCAAATTCCCTAAGATCAAAGCTGTCAATGACAGCGTTGAATAGGAAAGGCCAGCGATCACTAAATCTGTCGTTATTTTTCTCTCTACTATTTCTCATGATATTAAAATCCCCACCAATTAGAGTAGGATGAGGGTTTTGTTGGCAAGCACATACAAGTTCAGTCAAGAAAGGTGTTTTAAACTCCTCTTGAGACGGACCAGACTGCCATGAGAATCCACTTAAAATTATCTGATTTATTGCAGAGATGAAATTTGATGTAAAATTCCCCTTCTACAATTAATGATAGATCAAGGAACAAAGCATTGACGCCAAGGAGGATCCCTCCAGACCTCCCTCGAGGTGGTAGACAGTGCCAAATGAAATCTGTCCCTCCAGACAGTCGGGATAGATTTGATCTAGACATGTCCTGTTTCCCTATTTCCATGACAGCCACGAAATCAAGGTTATGATCTCGAATAGCTTCAGCTATATAACGAAATTTAGCCAAGTCTGATAGACCTCTGCTATTCCAAAAGAAGCCTTTCATGGGGAAACTTTTTGTTGAAAAACTTTATTGTGGCTTTTACGCTTTTTTGCTGCCATCTTGGATTTCCGATCGGTAGCCATAAGGTCACAAATTTTTGTGTCCAGGTACATATCATCCAAGCCAACATCATTTATTTCCTTCACCAAGTGTTCAAGAAGGATACCGCCACTTTCAGTATCCTCGTCGTCACTTGCCACGAAGGTTTCATCTACTCCTAATCTTTTGTTCTCTTTTTGATTTGGTGTTACAGTTGTTCTATCGACTTCGACCCTCTTAAGTGCATTGATGGAGAAATTAATTGCATTGCTATTGCTACCCAAAAGGAAACCTACATTGTTCAGGTTTGAAATGCATCTCTTCTCAGGTATAGACACAATAGAAATAGAAGATGGTTGCAGCTTGGGCGTACCTAGGATCATGTTGGATGAAGGCATAACCGATAGTGGTGAGCTCTCTCCCATTGGCTTGTCCTTCATTGGGCCATCCATGTTCCTTGATGCTGCTCTTCTCTTCGCCTTTGTTAAAGTGTCTTCATCAGCTGCTACGGCACCATCAGTACATATGACATTAGCTCATACACTGCGGTGTTTACCTCCCAAAAAAATCGAGCCAGAAGATGACTCAAGATCTGTACCTTGGCCTTTGTTCAATGGTGTAAGTGTAAAGATGGATTTGTCGCCTAAGGTAGCTGCTGCAGATAGCTTAGCTGTCTGGCAAGGTGAGTCCATGAGAAGCGTGGTGGTTTGTGACTCATCCACGTCTAATGGCAGCTGAGATTTACTGACACTCTGGTGTTCTCCTGCAGTGGCACAGGAATCTGCATCGTTTCCTTTCCTGGCTCCGAACTGCTATGTGATGTAGCAATGGGAAATCGAGTGTCAGTGGGTGTCCCATTTGCTGTTTTAGTCAAAGAGCTTTCTGTTTTGTCAACATAGCTATGGTTCCCGAAATTGATCTATTCAGATCATTCGTAGAAGCCAGCAAAATCTTCGAATTCCTATTAGGTACCGGAGCACAATTTGGAATTGGAAGAGTTGTAGCAGCCATAGGAGTCACAGCAATAGGAGGTAGCTTGGCTAAATCTTCCCACTGAAAAGGCTGCAGTACAGACCTTAGACGCTCAATACTAGAAGGTAAAAGTGTGAGTTGAGCTCGCATAGGTTTTGGTCCATTTTTCTCAGATGTGGTTGCAGAGTTGGATCCACTTACACCTTGGGTATTCTTGAATTTCTTGGACACATTTTCTGGCTCCTTTTCTGCCAGTTTATCTTTGTCCTCATCAGTACCATCATGGTCCATTGGATCCTGATCCGTCGAAGTTGGTGAAGATGGTCTGAAATTTGTATCTTCCAATTTGTAAGTTATGTCATATCCTTCTGTCCCAAAAACTAAATTAATGGTGTATCGAAGCTTCTCTTTGTTCAATACCCCAACCCAAACTCGGATAACCCCTTTTTTTCTGTAAGTGGACATATCCACTTCCAGCGTTTTGCCAATCACTGTGCCGAGAGCCCAAAAAACAAGATAGTTCCTCCAAGCATGAGGGACCCCTGTGATGTGCACCCAAATTTCTTCCAGCTGATAAATTGGTTTCACGTCATTAGAGCTTTGCCAAGCTGAAATAGTAAGCGTGGCACCAAGATTCTTTAGGTGATAATCAATGGATGCCATCCGCTGCATCTTCTCATCTGACGGAAAGGCCACTAGGAAAGAGTCTTCCTCATGGGGTAAGGCCTCCCATGTCCAGTCCGCACGAGAAATCTTCGCCAATTCAGACTGAACCACTTGTGCTGATAGTTTGCTACCGGTCACCTTGACTAGTGCTGTAGGACGTAGATCTGATGTCTCTAGTTTGTAATCAATATCAGGGATTTTCAAGAAACTGAAATCCTGCTTACCAGAGCCAGAGAAAGTAACATATGGTTTTGGCATCTTCAAAATTGGACACTTCCATGACAGATGCGAGCTCTTTTTATTACGAACAATGCAATCAAGATCAGCTTTGCACTCATCATTGGAATGGCTACTACATTTGCACCTCCAGCAGTAAGGTTGTTTCTTTTTTGCCATACTAGATTCTGTAGAAGGTTTCTGTTGCTGGTTTCGAGCAGCACCCTGCATACTAGATTCAACAGCATCGGCTAGACTTTTTTGACCTTGTGTTCCTGTCACTGGCTGATATTGCTGCTGTGGCTCCCGTTGAACTGCACTGGTGCCAAACCATGGCGGCCCACCCCTTCCATTGCCTTGACTAAGAGTGTGCCCATCACTGCGTCCTCGACCTAGAACCCTGTGATCTCCAAGACCTCTGTTCAGCCCTGAAACTAGCCCATCATTGCGAGAGCGGTCATTGACCCTACCCCTCGAAGGGTCGTGGTTGAAGCCCCTGGGGTGATTGCGAGTGGTGGGTGGCGGTCATCCAGCCATGTCGGCGTGTGAGGGCGTGGCTGCGGTGGTGGCAGCTGTTGGAATAGGTCTTGGTGCTGTGTGGAGAATGAATCTTGATGCGGTATTGCCGCTCGGAGGGAAGGTCCCCTCATGTAAGATAGGCATACGATTAATGGGCTTGGGTCCACGAGGCAGCAGGTCCCTCCATGACTGGCCAAAATGTTTTGCATTCTCTATTAGGCCTGAAGTACTGTGGCATTCAGAGATAGCCTTTAAGTGTTGTAAGGAAAACTGTTGATCAAGTTGTGTTTGTGATCTGTCAACCTGCTTTGGTGGCATGAACGCAGCCAACGTCAACGTCGCCGACGAGCGCAGCCTCGGCAGTGGACCTTTCCAAGGACGGATTGCGATTCCACGTTTTGGAAACGTTTGTCCAGGAGGTCGCACTGAACAATGGTTCTTGGGTTCACATTGAGCTGTACTAGGACGTTTCGCCATCGATAACAGAGTGGCTTTGCCAAGTCTCGGCTCGTGCACGAAATCACTAGTTTCTTATGTAGTACAACCTACTAGGATTGCTTGGTGGTTTGTTTCCTCAGCAAAATCGTATGCCTCATGAGCTGTAAGCCCAGCAAGGATCGCTGATTCTACACAATCGGCGAAACCTGAAGGTGAAACTGAAATCAGAACATTCTCACCGTTTTCTTCTTGAATCCCTGCATCAGAGTCGGCCTGAAGCTTCTGCACGTTGACGTCATCGATGGACCTTGTTCTTTCCTCATCGTTTGATCTTGGCACAAGTGCAATGTCGCCAAAGCCAACCACGCCTGATTCGTCCTCGGTCCCGCTTGAACCCGTAACAACAACATCACATACCTGATTCGTTGTCTCGCCGCCAGTCGCTTCGGTGATGGAGGACAGTATTGACCAACAAGGCATGAGGGTAAGGCGGCGCCGCCACAGACCGCCATCTGCACGCCTCGGTGGTCTTCTCGCCTCAGAAGGCGTCTCTTCCTTGATCTCAGCTACCGTCAGATCCCGGTGCGCTTCGACACTCGCGGCGGTCGACGGAGCCGATGATTTTGCCGCATCCGACACCGAGCAGCCGCTGTAGCCACCCGAGCCGGCAAACGGGGTCGCCGGTGGGGGACCGGCGTGATCTGAGGGCTTCGCCGGTGAGTCGCCCCCAACGCGGAGCGCGTCGTAAGTCGCGGCGGCCGATGGAGCCGATGAGATTGCCGCATCCGGCACCGAGCAGCCGCGGCAGCCACCCTGTGGCCCGCCCTCAGAACGACGATCCCCAACCCCGCCCTGCCTATCAACCTCCGCCGGGAACGGGGGATCGATTACCGGGCCGGCAAACGAGGTTGCCGGTGGGGGAACGACGGGATCTGGGGGCTTCGCCGGTGAGTCACCCCCAACGGTCATGTCACGGCAGATGCCTAGGCAGTTACTGTCTCGCCTATAAACTTCTAACTCTGTTCAATCTAGGTGCGTACATTTTATCATAAGGAATCTGAAGTCTAAACATTCATGCAATGTTTAGTCGGTCCTTATTTAAATTTAATTGATATAGAGAGGACGTTTTATAGGCACACGTGTGACATGACTTGAGGGACATACTAATAAGAGGAAGGCATACAGTCAGGGCTTGTTTGCATTGCTCCCAGATAGCTTTGGTCCTAGATAGCAGAGCCTGGTTCAGTTAATAGACCAGAGACTGCATACCACTTATCAACAGAAGCTCTTCACCAAATTATTGGATTCCCAATACCACATCATTTACAAACCAGGGACTCTAACCGTGTTGTGGACGCCTTGTCCCATAAAGTAGCTCATGATGCCTCTCATGCAGTGTTTCTGTTGTTCCCCGCAATGGATTCGTGAAGTAGTGGATGGTTAGTTATGCCCAGGATCTAGTGACTGGATATCATCACTAAAAAGGGCGTACCCAGTGCCATAGGCTCCCGCACTGACGCGGGGTTTGGGGAAGGGAAATCAGCGCACAGGCCTTACCCGCACAAATATACGGAGGCTGGGGCTCGAACCCTGGACCAACCGGTAACAGGCGGTAAGACACTACCACTTGCTCAATATTTGGATATCATCGCTGAACTGAATGTTGATCCCCAAGCCATGCCAGGGTTTTCTCTGCGTGAGAGGGCGTCCTTCGTTTTCATAGCCACAACTGGATCGGTCCTAAATGCCCCCTTAAGCACCGGTTATTGGAGGCATCACATTCTAGCGCATTGAGGCGGGGCATTCTAGAATTTCATATGAGGATGAACCAACTATTCGCCTGGAAGGGCATGAAATATGCAGTGTGGGAGTTTGTTTGTTCTTTTGTCACATGCCAGTGTGCTAAACCAAACCGCTCTTATCTCCCCAGTCTTCTTTAGCCGTTACATGTGCCGGCGGTAGCTTGGCAAGTTGTGTCCATGGATTTTTTGGAGTGTTTGCCGTGCTTGAGTTAGTCCAATTGTATTCTTGTTGTTATAGACTCTTTCACTAAATATGGCCACTTCCTACCTCTGCTACATCCTTTCTTGGCGGCTAGGGTTGCTAAGCTTTTCCTCAATCAAGCATACTACCTGCCTTCCCTCCATCATTGTTACAGATCATGACCGCATCTTCACTAATCATTTTTGGATTAGACTTTTCGTTGGGCGATGTTCAGTTATAGATGAGTTCTAGCTACCATCCATGCATGGCCAGATTGCCAAACTGAGCACCTCAATCAAACGATGGAGACCTTTCCTCATTGCCTTGCAAATGCTTGTCCAGCAAAGTGGTCTTCTTGGTTGCCGCTCGCTGAGTTCTAGTACAACTCTTCTCCCCACTCCGCTATTGGTCGCTCTCCATTTGAAGCTTTGTATGGTGACCCGCCATGGCACTTTGACATTTCTTCTCTGGATTCCATCACTGTTCAAGAGTTGTTTGGCTGGCTCCCAGTTCGTCAAGTGATTGACTTTCATTCATCAACATACCTCTCGCACAAAGGAGCAAAACGCCAAGCAGACAAAAAAAATGTTTTGAGCGCCAGTTTTAGGTTGGCGATATGGTTTTCGTTAGGTTACAACCATTTGTGCAATCTACATTGGCTCCTAGGTTTAACTAGAAGCTTGCCTTCAAATACATTGGTTTGTTTCATGTGGTGGCTCGAGTTGGCAGTGTGGCTATACCTCCATCCACCCAGTATTACATACTTCCATGTCTCCCAGCTCAAGCGGGCGATCACTTCTAGAGTCCGCATTGTTCCATTTGGATATGGCTTGGCAGAATAGGTGTTCAATGGTCTAATTAGCCGAAGGTAGTGGACACCTAGGAGGCTTTGCACCATGTTCGTTAGGCTTTCCGGAGAGCTCGTGCTTAGGGTCAAGCATGTTTCCAAGCTCTAGGGAATGTTACCCCCTCTCCTACAACAAAGCCAATGAGAGGGGTCGTGGGCCTCGGACTCGGAGGGGAGAACAAGCGTGAAGGCCTAGCATGAAAGTTACTAGGTCAGACTAGTTTTGATGTGCCTGCGTGCAAGGGATGGGCAAGGTCCTGTAACGGTCGAGTATAAGCTAAGGAGAGATGTGAGGAGGAGTGCGAGAAATTTGTAAACAAACTCCACTATTTTGTAATCATGTCCTCACTAAACATCTCGCCATTAAGGCCTTGTCATGGGTCTCGCTCTCTCTCGAACCCTCTCCCATACTACAGTTGAGAGAGGCAGCAGGGAGGCGATTTGTGCTCCTGCCGGCGAGGTCGCCTTTCTTCTTCGCCTTCTATCCTTCTGGCGAGGTCTTCATCCAGTGATGTAGATTAGATCCTACGGTATCTAGGGTTTGGTTTTCAGCAGCGATGATGACATCATGGCATATGTGTTGTTCCCTGTCTCGATGGGACTTTTTTTCGGTGCCGGTGACGAGCACGTGGAGGTGTGGTCCGTTTTTAGATCTTACATAGGAATTCGAGATCGCTTATGCTTTGTTGACTCCAAGAGGCGGCAAATCTAGCGACTCTTTCCTTCAAGTATATGCTATGGCAGCTAAGGGTTCTACGATATGCATGATGGTGAGCGGACTGAACTCCAGTTCCCTTTGGCGGTGGTCCACGATGAGTTTCGGTTTGGGAGCAGAGGAGCTTAGGGTGCGTCCCTGGCCGATAGTCTTCAAGCAATGACTTCATCGATTGCGGCTCCTTTCAAAGCCTTTGTGCGACAGTGCTTTCTTTGCTTCGGGGTGGACTTCGCGTCTTCTTCAGCAACGACGGTGGGGGGATCGACGACGGCGTTCAGCATTGGCGATTTCGGGTTGGTGCGGGAACCACAGGGCCTACGGTCCTATTTGTAATTTTTGTTTTTGTCAGGGGCCTTTGTGCAAGTTGGTTAGGACAGCTGTCCACATATCCTGCTCGTGTACGTATCTTTATACGTTTTCTTTTTTTAGATAAAGGATAGAAACAATCCGGCTTCATCTACCCGTGGGTAGAATCAGGCCAAATTATTACAGCATCAAAAGTAAAGAAAGAAATTGACTGAAGAAAATACATCCCCAACATGGAGCTCGAGTAGTCCTACGTGACCTCTGACTTCCACAATGATGTCAATTCCACAGAATAAGATCACCAACTTCAAGACAAAGCCGCTAAACACGTTTCTCAGACCTAATAAAGGTACTGAAAACGTTGGACACCGACGACCATTGAATATTGGATGCTTCTTCCTTGGCAACAGCACGAAGCACTTCGTGTAAACCACCAAACGCCGAGCTGTTACGCCATCGAATGCCACCTCCGCCTTGAGCCGAACACCGAACAGTGTAACCACACGGTAAAACTGCCCGGCCTTGGCGATCAAGAACTTCGAGAAAGCAGGCTAGGTTTTCACCCAAACATTATATGTTTGAGTTCTCGCCATCGTTGCTGTTTTTCTTCTACCTTTTACCCCCAACTCTCCTTCCTTGCCTATTCTGCTGGTAAGTGGTAACAGAAGCGTCCCCGGTCGGTAGCCTTCGGTGGAGGAGAGGCCCGTCCATTCCGCGCTTGGCTGCCTCAAACATGCGGGTGTCCCATGGGCACCCTTTCTTCCTCCGTCGACTTCGGTGCTTTTCTAGTCTGAGCTTGGTCCCTCAAACATCCGGATTTTCATGACCTGTTTGATTTTTGGCCATTGTCAGTGAAAGAACAATGGCTTCGTTCTATTCAGATTTCAGAGAAGACAATGATTATTCATGACGATAGCTTTGATGATCACAGACCAAATCAAAATATTTGCTTGTAACTTATTTTGTTATATATCAGTATCAACTATGCTATTGCTACCTATTTTCTTTAGCGTAACAATGCCTATTATCTTTATGCTACCTATTATACGTAGCAAGTAATTCTATGTGGGAAATGAATTGCGAAACTAGTTTTTTCAACAGTCAGCATTTTAGTTCAGTACAGATGATCCCTTGACAGAATTAGCATATATTCATCTCTCTAAATCTGTTTGGCAGAGCTCTTAGCTGGAAGCCGGGAAAGCTACTTTGGAACCTGTGTGTCTTCCAGGAAGGGCACAGATTAGAGACAGCTACCAATAGCTGTGCTCCATCGCTGGTAAGGTGCGCTCTGAGAATGTTGTGACTTGTAAAGCAAAATCGCAATTCCAATAACAACAAGTGTGGGTAACAAACTTCATTTCGTTCGTTAGCTCTCAGCTCAGTGAAAAATGGTAAATTCCATTGTATAAATAGTTTTGTTGGCCACTGATCTGGTGGATCAAGGGTGATAGAAAGCCCAGAGGGTAGCTTGGCCGATTGGCCGCTTGGATTGAAAGTAAAGATCACACCGGCTTACAAGTGTTGGTGGCGTGCCCCTGCTTATATGGCAGTGGAGCAGCCAACCACTACAGCATATTACCAGTATAAAGTAGATGCTAACTTGACTTACAAGCCACCTACCAAAAGCTGGGTGAAAATGTAAAAGTACAGGAAAGTAAGATACAAGTAACTAGGCTTATCTAACAATCTCCCCTTAAGCCTAGTACTAGGTGATCTGCTTCACGCCGATCCTCATCCTCATCTCCTGGAACTTGGTCTTGCCTAGCGACTTGGTGAGAATATCCGCGAGCTGATCAGTAGTGGCGATGTGGCTGGCCTTGATGCTCCCGTCCTCCAAGCAGTTCCTGATGAAGTGGTACTTGATCTGGATGTGCTTGCTCCTGTCGTGGAAGACCGGGTTCTTAGCCAGAGCTAAAGCAGACTTGCTGTCCACCTTCAGCTCCACCACATCCACTTTTATGCCCAGCAGCTCCCCGAGCAGCCGAGACAGCCGAAGGGCCTGTGTTGCTGCAGTAGTGGTGGCAATGTACTCTGCCTCGCAGCTCGACAGCGCCACCACCCTGTGCTTGATCGATTGCCAGCTGACCAGGCAATTTCCCAGAAATAACATAGTTCCACTGGTGCTCTTATTTGTGTCGATGTCGCCGGCAAGATCACTGTCGCAGTAGCCGATGAAGCGCGCCGTGTCAAGAGCCCTCTTGTAGTGGAGACCGTAGTCCAGGGTCCCGGCGACGTAGCGGAGAATGCGCTTCACGGCCTGCAGGTGCTCCAGCATGGGCTGTTCCATGAACTGGCTCACGTACCCAACGGTGAACGCTAGGTCCGGCCGGGTATGTACGAGGTATCCTTCCCCCTCGATCTCTAGGATGCCGTGGACGAGAAAGGCCGCGCCTTCCCCTTCCACCTCGGCGACATTCGCCGCTCCACGCTCCCTGTTTCGCCGCGGATGGGGGCAGTCGCGTGCCCAGTGCCCGGTGCGGTTGCAGTTGAGGCAGGTGTCGTCTTGGTTCGTCTTGTGTTCACCAGCCGCACCACCAGCCTTGTTTGCTTGTCCTCCGCCACCGGCACCACCGGCTCTGATACCAATTGTTGGCCACTAAGCCGGTGTGATTTTTACTTTCAATCCAAGCGGCCAATCGGCCAAGCTGTCCTCTGGGCTTTCTATCACTCTTGATCCACCAGATCAGTGGCCAACAAGTTTTACAATGTTATCTATTAATGTTTTGCAAGTTTTTTTGCTGTACAATGAGAAAATATATATGTCCACTTCAACCTAAGTTACTCTTGCATACTGATACAATATTTTTATTTACACCGATCCAACAAATTCTATGATGCTTAAACATTTATTGTATTGGTTTATCACTGTCAGCAGCGGAAAAAAGGAATACTTTTCACAAAGCTGTCACCTTGAATCTTCCACAAGCCATGGGAGCCATTACCAGCTTGAATGAGTGTGCTACCCTTATTGAATGGGCCAAATCAGCCTTTTCTTTTCTACGCTCCAAGTGGAGCCGCGGAGAGGAGCAAAAAAAGGTTGCAGAAGAGGTATCGCGCTTAGAAAGAAGCCTTCAGGGCCTCAGAGAAGCAACTCTTCCTGCAATGTATGATCTCGTTGACTGAGCAGAGTGGAGGAGCCATGTCAGCAATGTAGCAGAGCGCCTTCCAGCACTCAAGGATGCGGTGTACGACGCTGAGGACCTTCTTGATGAGTTTAAATGGTATGAGATAAAGATGCAAGTGGAGAATAATGCAACTCAACCTCCTTTTGTTGAATTTTTAACAATGTTGTTCAGGGCAGCTTCAGCAGAGTGGATGACATTCAAAAAAGGCTGGATACTCTTTCTAGTGAGCTGGAAAAGACGGGTCTACGTGCAGTACAACTGAGATTTGATGAATCAATCCGACCAAAGACTAGTTCTTTCCCCACTGAAAAAAGGATTTTTGGTCGTGACAAGGAATTGAAGGATTTGATTTCACTGCTTTGTGTACCCATGAATTGTGGCGAGGTTTGTCCTAAACGCAGGAGAATAACGGAAAGTTTAACTATTGCATCATCCAGTAACCAAGCTACTGTACCAGGTGGTAATGGGCCAGTGATGACAAGTGTTTCTGTCCTGCCAATAGTTGGAATTGGAGGTATTGGAAAAACTACTTTAGCACAACAAATCTCCAAGCATCCAGAGGTCAATTCCTACTTCAAAAAGATCGGCTGGGTATGTGTCTTAGATGAATTTGATGTCAAGATCTGTTTCTGGAAAGCAAGCAACAAGTGATGACTTGGATTCTCTTCAGCAAGCTCTTGTAAGACAGTTGAACAAAAAAAGGTTTTTGATCATCCTTGATGACATGTGGGATGATGCGTTGAAGGAAAATGGGCACTGCTGGAAGAGGTTTTGTGCACCCCTCACAAATGTTGTTCAAGGAAGTATGCTGTTGGTGACAACAAGGTCTCAGAAGGTTGCTGATAGAGTGGGTACAATGGAGTCTTTTCCATTGGGTAGCTTGAATGATGAGGTCTTTTGGGATTTTTTCAAACAATGTGCATTTGGGTCTGATGCTTCTAACATTGATCCCAAGTTAGAGCAGATTGGTATAGAGGCATACTTTTTTAGATAATGGAAACAAGTTCCAGCCTCTACCATCCGGAGATGATACACAGCTGATAAAGATACAAACGCATCACGGCCCTAGGCCACCAACGACAATGTCCAAAGGAGCGACACAAACGCTCGAACACTCTTAAATCCACACGGATCCCAAACAAGCAAAACAAGATCCCTAGGAGGCTACACTCCAAGGAGAAATCTGTTGCTCTACCCAAAATATGCCAAGGCCTTCATCACAAAAATTTCCAGCTTCTTGCATCCTTCTATTAACAGTGTCCGCTCTTTCTCATCAAGCAGCAGGAACCACTGTCGGATCCAGTACGTCATCCTGAATATTACCTGCACAAAAGTGTTAGATTTAGTTTTGTTAAATACCATATCATTTCTATTCAACCATATACACCAGCATAATGCTGCCACTCCTAGTAAAACTCTATTCTTGAGATTGGTCCCAAAACCGACCAACCAGGATCCAAAAAGATGAGCAATACTAGAGGGAGGTTGAATTCCAAAGTTGATATAAATTGTATTCCAAATAAATCTTGCAAAGTGACAATCCAAGAAGAGGTGTTGTATAGTCTCTTCCTGAGTGCAAAAACAGCATTTAGTATTACCCTGCCAGTTTCTTTTCACAAGGTTATCTTTCGTAAGTATGACCTCTTTTTTAAGAAACCAAAGAAAGATTTTAATCTTCAAAGGCAGCTTAAGCTTCCACAGATCATTTTTTTTCAGGTAAGATCCCCCTGCTAATCAATAGATTATACATCGAACTTACCGAAAATATACCTTTTTTGCTCGCTTTCCAGTGAAACCCATCCTTATTATTTGTTAAACAAATCGGAATCACTTTCGAGACCAAATCGGTCCAAGAAGCCAAATTGTCATTGATCAATCCTCTTCTAAAAGATACATTAAGTGGTATTGTCCTTAGGACATTGGCCACCGTATCATCCTTTTTCCTTACTAACCTGTAGGGGTTGGGATAGATGACTTTGAAAGGGCTCTCACCCACCCACGCATCCTCCCAGAACCTAATGTCTTTCCCATTTTGTACCTTAAAGTACCCTCCCGTCAAAAAATCATCTTTCACCTTCGAAAGACCAGTCCAAAAGTGAGAGTCACCCGGCCTATGCTTAACTTGAGTTAATACTTGGGAAGTTAAAGGGCCCTCCGTTAGCTGCAAAAACTCTTGGATGCCTGTTAGGAATGAAGCTTGACACCACACACTGGAACAGTATATTAGAGAGTGAGCTGTGGCAGCTTAGGCAAGAGGAGACTGACATTTTGCCAGCTCTTAGGCTGAGCTATGTGTATTTACCATGCTACTTGAAAAGATGTTTTTCATTCTGCGTCTACCCCAAAGACTACAATTTCGAAAAGGAAAGTCTAGCTGAATTGTGGGCAGTGGAAGGCTTTGTGGTACCTGAAGGCAACATTCCACTCCAAGAAATTGGTTCTCGGTACTTTGAAGACCTTGTAAATAGGTCGTTCTTTCAGATTCTCGGTTCTAAGTACATAATCCACGACTTGATTCACGACATGGCACAACTTGTTTCAAAGGGGGATTGCTTCATCATAAAGAACAGAAGCGACATTCAAAAAGTTCCTCAGAATGTTCGCCATCTGTTGATACTGGAAAAGAGTGACGTGGACAGTAATGATCTGTTGAGCCTAAGAAAGCATCGAAAGTTGCGCACCCTATTTTGCAACAAGTCTTTAAGTATTCTTTTCTGTGGAAAGTCTTTAAGGATTGATAACAATGCTGCTTCCTTATTGGAGAACTGGTTTAGTAAACTTGGACGCCTGCGTGTCATTAGTTTTGCCTCTATAAGGGCATTACCAAAGAATCTATCCAAATTGAAGCACCTTCGGTACCTTGAAATCTCCAGGAATTGTATGTCCAAGAGCCTCCCGCCTGAGTTTTGTTGCCTCTACAATATACAAATACTATATGCTAGGAGGTGCAAATTCGACAACTTTTCTGGTGGTTTCAGTAAGTTGATCAACCTACAGAGATTTGAATCAGCGACATATCAATTTTGTTAAGAAAATGCTTTGCCAATTCATGCAAGTGCTACTGTAGGGCAGAGGATCGAACTTAGGCTTCATGATTATCAAGGTGCATCTCTACCAAACTCGATTAATCCGGAAAATTTTGCCAAAATAACATTACTTTCAATTTACAATTGCAGTGGATTAAAGAGCATATCTGTTTCTAGGAACTCACAGCAAACAAACCTAAATGTGATGGTCGTTAATAACATGGCAATAGGTGACAGCATCGGTACCAGCACTTTCTCTTCCCTCGTTGACCTAACAATTGATAAGTGCCAACACCCATCAAGCCTGGAGCACTTTCTATGTCCAGCTTATATACCTGCCATCAAGAAGATAGTAATTGCAGACTGCCAAAATGTGGAATCTGTGCCAACAGAAAGGTTTGGATATTTTGATTTCCTCGAGGAGTTGAATTTCTGGAATTGCCCAAAGATCAAATCAAAACATCTGTTGGCCACATCCCTAAAGACGCTCAAGCTGAAGAACTCAGGGAATGTCGGAGGCCCTATTTATTGTGGTTCCCTCACCATCTTTCATTTAACAGGTTGTCCTTTGGCTGCCATGGAGCTATCAGATTGGCGTCTTCCATCAGTACAGGAGCTCAAGATCAGTAATTGTGCATTCCAGACATTCACTAGGAGTGCTTTTTGCTGCGAATTCTTTCCGTTTCTCGGACATTGCTGCACTTTCTCATCCCTAAGTGACATAACAATTGAGAATTGCCAAAACGTATCAAGCCTTGAACAATTTCTAGAACCAGCTCATTTACCTGCAATCAAGAAAATAGTAATAGACGATTGCAAAAACATGGAATTCGTCCCAACTGAAAGACTCGGAGATCTGCGTTCCCTTGAAGTACTTGAGGTGCTATGCTGTCCAATGCTCAGATCAGAACGACTGTTTTCCCTATCCCTGAAGCATCTCAAGCTTGTAGACTCTGAGAATCTCGGAGACGATATTGATTGTGGGTCTTTCACCAGCTTTGACTTATCCCGTACCCATCAGGTGTCTATCGATCTACAAAAGTGGAGTCTTCCATTACTACAGCAGCTCAAGATCCGTGATTGTGCATCGCTGATGACATTTGTTGGAGGCAGTGTCGCAAAATTCCCTCTTATCAGCCACCTAACTATTGAATCCTGCAACAAGCTGGAAGCTCTTGATGACATCCTTCTCTCTCTCCATGACATTGAATGTATTAACATTAGCCAATGTGGATCCCTGCCAACCATGCCCTCTGAAAAATTTGGGAGTTTTCCTCTTCTGAAGCATTTCTCCATTTCGGCCTGTCCAAGTCTCAGACTGGAAAAATGGGATGGTGTTACCATCGTCCCTCCAAAGGCTCTCCTTAGATGATTGTGGGGATCTATCTGCCTCATTTCCCGGCTTCCTGGAGAACCTCTCCTCCCTCGGATCACTAGAGATGAGTTATTGCAAAGGCGTCGTATCCATTCCAGCCTGCCTGTGGAGCAATAATCTTGCATCACTCCAGGAATTGCTGATTATCGGTTGTCAAGACCTTGAAGAAATTGGACAGGAAGCAATTGCAAACATAAAAAAGGTGTACATTGTCAACTGCCCAAAGTTGATGGAAGTGAACCAGCCACTGATTAGAGGCGATATCAATCAGAGGTAAGAATGTCACTTGCGCATTATAAGTAATTACAGTAAAAAATTGTATGTTAACGGTAACTTTTTTTTTAATGAAATGACAGGGACTTTGCATTTGAATTAGGCAGAAAAAGGACAATTTATTTATAGGATCGAGGCTTGTCCACCGAGCACAGGGGTTCCCCATCACAACACTCCCTAGGGACAACTAGAGAGAGAATCCCAAAGGAAAGAAAAAAAAGGCCAATAAACCCTGCAAACAAACTCTCTTCTGTATTGAACTAAGCAATTATTTTGTTTTTTCAAAGCCTTGCAACAGTGAGGTGCTTATTCTTGAAGATTTTTCTTTTGGTTCTGCACTTTTCGAAGATTCACGTCACATAAAGGAGGTCATAAGGTTCAGAGAATAATATGGTAAACTACACGTATCTATTGGATATTGCGTTTCGGGGTATTGAGTAGTAATTCAAATGATGTGCCATAAGACAGATCTAAAAACAAGAAAACGGCAGGAGCCGGCCTGGCCTCACAGTGGCCACGTCGGTGAACTGACTCTTGGCCGTTCGATTTGGAGATCAACGGTGTTGCTACCTCCTCCCGTGTTATATATATGTTGTCTTCAACCCTAACTTTCTCTCTCGCGTCCACATCCACAGCCTGTTCGGTAGCGCTGAAAATAAGCGCTAATTGTGACTTGTGCTGATTTATTGTGAGAGAAAAATACTGTTTCGTGGATGGAAATAAGCGGCTGATTGAGAAGCGAACAGCCTGCCAGTCCTCCCTCTCCCTCCTCTCTCATGGCGGCGGCTATGGCAGGTAGCTTGGGCGGCGGCACGGCGCCGAGGCGAGGCCGCCCCCCAGCGCGGCGGTGGCCGCAGGCGCGGGCGAGCGCACCTGGCAGTCCTCCCTCTTCCTCCTCTCTCTCGGCGGTGGCTATTGCAGGCGGCGGCGCGGCGCCGAGGCGAGGCCGCCCCCAAGCGCGGCGGCGGCTGCAGGCGCGGGCAAGCGCGCTCGGCTCTCCAGGTTCCTCCTCTATTGGCTCCGGGCACGGGTGCAAGGCAAGGGCGGCGGCACGGCGCCCAGGCAAGCAGAGCAGGTGAAGGTGGCTTCCCTCCATGCTGCTCCTCTTTCTCCCTCGCCGGTGCCCAACATCGACCTGTGCTTCTTTGCTTTTCTAGATCGACTCAGGACCTCTATGGCCGGATCAAGTCGTTCCCCCACTAATAAGTCTGTAGTAGAGCACCAAGTATGAAGCTTTGGAGGCCTCCATGGCCGAATCAAGTGCCTTCTTCTTCTTGCCTGTAGGTTTGCATCATCTAGATCTGAGGTATCTCATATCAGCATGCACACCATCGACATTGTGCTAGATTGTTGGGTGCAGTAGTTTCCTGCCCATCCGCTTATGCTTGCTTGCCAACTACCTGCTTGAGAAAATGATTGAACCAATGCAGATCAGTGCAGCTTATACTTGCAAATCCTTTCACTTGGTGTTCTAACACAAAGAAAATCGACTAATAGAGATATAATGATGTCTCCTTAGGCATTGTATAGCAAGTTTATTCAATCTCCTACTTGACTTTTGTTTTCGTTGTGTTGGCTTGATTTCATTATGAGCTTTGGCCTTTGTGACAATGTGCTGTGTATGAACAATTGTGATATGCAACTATGCAAGCCAATAATTGGTCCATTTATGGCAAAACAAAGGTTTGGACAGTTTCTAATAGTATTTTTCTTGGCCATTTGTATTAGTAATGGACAAGCAGAATGCAGTATTGCATCTAAGAATATTCACAGGCCATACTTTCTGAGCCATATACCATATAAAGAGGTTACTTTTCAGTTTTCCGTTTTTTTATCTTCAATAACATAATTATCTAGGATTAAATTTGGCAAGTATTGAAACAGTTGCATATTACTCAGGTATTGGCATTTAGGATCTTGATAAGAAGTTGGTCCTATGAAAAATACCAGACAAGTGGACACTCGGTTCACATTTTGGCAGCCTTTCGTTTTTCATATGTATTTTGACAGCTTGCATAGAATGTTTTCCCAGATATAGCATGGCAAATTATATGACAAATTCAACTATTCTTATATAGCTTTGAGTCTGATTTTTTGCTGTGTAATTAACTAATGCTTAAATATGGATAGGTTCTTAGTTCAAACATTCCTATTTGCTTTTCAGTAAATAGTTAATCCTTACATCTTACCATATTAGCTTATCACCTTGCTATAAAGGAATAGGACCTCCTTATATTATGCTACTTTCTTTAGTTGCTGGTGTGTATAATTTCATTCTACAGATCTGAAAAAGGAAGCCATTTCCTTTTTTTTTTTGGGAAAATACATAACTCTTCCCCGTGCCTGCTAATTCTTTTCCATGGATATGAAGAAATAGAATTGTTTCCTAAACTATTTTAGAACAACGCTTTTAGCAAAATGGCTCTCAAAGCATTGTTTTGGTTGGGAATTCTTCACCTCTTCTTTATCTCATAGATTCTTTCTTCCTTCCAGCAAGCAATGTCTGAAAGTAGACAAAGTAGTTTCAGAATAAGCTTGTTCATATTGCTGTTAAAGACTTTCACATTTGGCAATTGTTATGTGATGCAGCACTAACATTTATCAGTGGTTAGCAAATATAATGCACGGGCTGACCTCTCTCTCCGAGTATAAAATGAAATGGTTCAATCTAATATTGCCATTTAATGGTTCAGGACATGTGAAAGTAGCTTAAGCATTAATAAATAATCTTATTCAGCTGAAAAACTGTTAGAACTTTCCTATCTGAGACAGCTAAAATATTTATGCATATGTCTTATTTTAAATCCAGCCAGCAATGGATTGCTTCATTGCTCTTTGAAGATTTATGCATATGATATATTTGGAGTTCTGTTGAAGGTTGGTATTTCTGAACAATCTTCCATGGTGGCATTCAATGAGCACATCTTATGTTGATGGCCTCCGAGGTCATGTATAGAACTTAGATAGCATTGTTTCTTATTTTGTGAGCTCACCCATGTCTCTAAAAAGTTCTTTTTATTAAGAAACAATGTCACACCCGTGTCTCCTGTACCTCTAACTTCTATAGTGTCGTCTTCTAAGTCCTCCTGCCTAGACTCTAACCTTGTTTGATGTTTTCGATGTTATTTACCAGCTGAAGAAGTGGGCTATGACAGGGAAGTGCTTCAGGAAGCCTACAGTTGGCAGCATAGAGGTACCATTCGTAACAGAGTACACCTTTCCTACATGAACAGCTAACTGATCTTACTTAACTCTGCCACACGACCAATATGAGGCTTGAACGTGCAAGGTACCACGGACACGCATGGGACAACGACTCCTATTGCTACATCGCTTCTTCCGACGAGCCTTTCTACCTGCCCAGAGGTATATGAGCAGCCTCAACTTTGTCGCACTAACAGCACACTAACAATAACATCAAACATGCTGATTTTTTATATATGAGCTTTGCAGATTCCTCGCCCGCCCGTAGCTTCAAATCGGATCGGAGCTGGCATCTCTACTGAAGCCACGATAGCCTCTCCAAGCTCGGTGCCTGACATCGCTTTCCTTCGCTATTCTAACTGAGCGTGTACTGTTGTGACTTTTGCCATGTGCAATCTGCTATGTACGTGAGAACTGGACACCTGTCGTAGAACCCAAATATGTTGCCTCTAGATGATGTTTGTGTATGCTACGATGTGGGACCTGAACGTTGCGAGATGATGCTGGCCGTTCTTCTGTAATATTGGCTACACTTTCAACTATTTGTCTGGCTTTATAATAATACTATATATATAGTGTTCATCCATCTAGCGCACGTTTGATGCAAAAGCGCTGGTCAAACAGTCGTTTTATTCCAACACCATATCCGCGGCACAAACCCCGCGCGCATGGGCGCGCGCCAATAACTAGTGATGGTAATGAACTCGCAGACATGACCGAGCGCCGCGACATATAACATCATCTCTATCCACACCTTGAATATCATTTCCAACGCATCCTCAGAACAGCGTAGCGCCCCTGCATGCTCCAACACTGTTTCTTCTTTACGATTCTGAAACAGAGAGTATGGTAATTAAGAGCAAAATAGTTGAGTATAACATTCAACATACTCATATTTTTCAGTATGTATGACCCACGCACTAGTTGAATTTTCACTCACGCACTAGGATGCACTAGTAGTGTACCCGTGTTAACGCTACAATAAAATACAAAACAATATAATTTTGTAAAAAAAAAAATGAACAATCGGATTCGTTAAGATTCACGTCTCATATATTGTTTAACAAAATATTTTAACCATATCAAAACCAAGATTGCTATCTTCTAAATTCAATGACATGCATATCACGGATGAAATGATCTAAAGCATTTACGACACATAGAAGTTATCCATAATAAATATGCAGGGGGAAAAAATCTAGAAGTAAAAAATTCAGGATAGCAAATAAGTACACTTTTTTTTCTGTGTATGAATCTGCTCCACCATGTCGTTGCTCCCATCACCTATCATAATCAGATCCTCTTTATCTCAGTACATGCATGTAAGCCCTGTTTACTTCCAAAAATTTTTCTCTTTCCGTCTATGGTCGTCAATGGACGTTGCAGTGCGAAGAAGACGACTCTGAAGCAGTTGCTAGATTCACCTCCATCGGGGCTGTTTAAAATTCAAATTGCAGAGCAAATAAGGATTCATGTCCTATTTCCATGCATGTAGCGTCTGACTTGGCGCATGACAAACCTGATGACGAACCAAGGACGGACAGACCTGCACACGTTGTGAACAGGTGGGCCCTGGAACCAAAAGCGACACGGAAGGGCGACTTGCCGAAGGGAGAAACTAGCGTCACGTTTTCTGTTGCGACCAAGTCTGACCGAAGCGACCAATAGGCTTACCCTAGCCGCCATCCCTTACTCCCACTCGCCGTCGTATGCCGAAGTGCTACACTCCGGCATGGCGGCTACAGGACCATCTGGCATGGTACCCAGCTCTAGTGGTGATGGAGGAGGAACGACAAGAGGACGCGGTGGGGCTGTTGGGCGCAGAGGAGGCCGTGCTGGCGCAGCCGATGCAGCACGTGGAGGCGGGCGTTATGGAGCTGACGTGGCGGATGTAGTGCGTGGAGGCGGGCGCTATGGCGCCGTAGGTGGGGGTCGTGGTTATGAAGGGGGGGCCATGAGTACAATCAACGCGTTGGTAATGAGGGCAACCAGTTTGGGAGTTTCAATCCTGGATGAGAATACGAGTGAGGAAAAAGAGGAAGGCATGGTGGTGGTGCAAGAGGGTGAGGAGGGTGGAATACGGCATTCTGCCATGTTCGTCTGCAGCAGCAGAGGGTTATACCTCGGGTTCCTCCTCAGCAGCAGAATATACAGGGTCGACAGCTCCATGTCCCACAACACCAGCCATCACCATCCTTGGTTGTGGACCATGAACCATCACCGGGGCTTGCGCAGCAGGAGCTTTCCACATAGGGGCAGGGAGTGTCAGCGCACGAAAAGCTTTAGCAACCACAATAGGAAGGATTTGCACATGTGGATCAACCATATCTTTTGGAGAGTGCAATCGTAGCTGGTTCCCTGGCGAGCACGACTGCAGTTCAAGGTAGCTAGTCGTCAGCCCAACGAGCTGTTTTTCCTGACCAGCAACTTGGCGATGCAGCGGTTCAAAAGACATGTACTACAAAAGGTTGTAGAAGATGTGGTGTCAAGGGACATCTAATGTTTGAATGTCAGGCGATTGTGTTTTGTGAGATTTGTAGAAGTTCGAATCATGTAATGGTTCATTGTCCAATTCTCAAGCAAACTAAACTGGTTGCCCAAGTGCTTGGGCAAGCTACGGATGCCCTTGTTGGATTCTATATCCCACATGCACCAATTCAACCGACTAAGAAAGTTTCAGAGAATGACTCTGGTTACAACTTTTGGTAAACTGAATGTATCAGAAAAGGAGGTGGCAACTTTCTTAATGGTTTTGTAAGCGGAATGAGGCAGATCAGGCGGGATAGGATATACCAAATTGTAAGGAGAGAAACTTAATTATAGGGAACCAAAAAAGAACTAAAGAAATACTTCCATTTAGTCAAAAATTTGCGTCACATCCTTTTGTGCTCAACTGTCTGTTAAACTTTTTTGTGTGGGTGATTTCTAACCTTTGGGCGCACTTTTGTAATAATTGGCCCGATTACTTTATCCTTTATCTAAAAAATAAACTGAAGAACAGAAAAACAGTCTACTAACGTCACTCTGGCCGGATTATTGAGGCCCTGTTTAGAAGCACCAACTAAACTTTAGCTAGCTAATTTTAGTTATGATGTATCCAAACACCCCATAGCTAAATCTAGCTAAAGTTTAGCTGGAGGCCAAAATGTACACAGTCTAATTAGCTGTTTCAACCCAGCTAAACCAGCTAAAAGGTCTAAATGACCAAACTATCCCTAACTAAAGTTTAGCTAGAGCATCCAAACACATTCAGTTAAAGTTTAGCTATCTAAACAATAGTATTAATGAGGGGTAGCATGGTCAAAATTTTGAATTAGCTAGAGCATCCAAACACCCCAGCTAAAGTGATCTTTACCTAGCTAAACTTTACCTCTATCAATTAGCTAGCTAAATTTTAGTTTGGGTACTTCCAAACAGGCCCTGAACTGTAAAAATAGGACTTTGGTGACATCACGATGCCGTCCTTTCATATTCCCCTATTACATCTAGTGCTCCATTCTGGGCCGGACACTGGGGTTGGGCTGGCCAAGCCCCGTGGGCTGGGTGGCCGACTCGTCTTCTGCCCGACCAAGTCTGACCGAAGCGACCAATAGGCTTACCCTAGCCGCCATGCCTTACTCCCACTCGCCATCGTATGTCGAAGGGCTACACTCCGGCATGGCGGCTACAGGACCATCTGGCATGGTACCCAGCTATGGTGGTGATGGAGGAGGAACGACAAGGGGACGCGGTGGGGCTATTGGGCGCAGAGGAGGCCATGCTGGCGCAGCCGATGCAGCACGTGGAGGCGGGCGTTATGGAGCTGACGTGGTGGATGTAGTGCGTGGAGGCGGGCGCTATGGCGCCGTAGGTGGGGGTCGTGATTATGGAGGGGGGCATGAGTACAATCAACGCGTTGGTAATGAGGGCAACCAGTTTGGGAGTTTCAATCCTGGATGGGAATACGAGTGAGGAAAAAGAAGAAGGCATGGTGGTGGTGCAAGAGGGTGAGGATGGGTGGAATACGGCATTCTGCCATGTCCGTCTGTAGCAGCAGAGGGTTGTACCTCGGGTTCCTCCTCAGCAGCAGAATATACAGGGTCGACAGCTCCATGTCCCACAACCCCAGCCATCACCATCCTTGGTTATGGACCATGAACCATCACCGGGGCTTTCGCAGCAGGAACTATCCACATAGGGGCAGGGACTGTCAGCGCACAAAAAGCTTTAGCAACCACAATAGGAAGGATTTGCACATGAGAAGCAGCAAGTGGATCAACCATATCTTTTGGAGAGTGCAATCGTAGCTGGTTCCCCGGCGAGGACGACTGCAGTTCAAGGTAGCTAGTCTCAGCCCAACGAGCTGTTTTTCCTGACCAGCAACTTGGCGATGCAGCGGTTCAAAAGACATGCACTACAAAAGGTTGTCGAAGATGTGGTGTCAAGGGACATCTAATGTTTGAATGTCAGGCGATTGTGTTTTGTGAGATTTGTAGAAGTTCGAATCATGTAATGGTTCATTGTCCAATTCTCAAGCAAACTAAACTGGTTGCCCAAGTGCTTGGGCAAGCTACGGATGCCCTTGTTGGATTCTATATCCCACATGCACCAATTCAACCGACGAAGAAAGTTTCAGAGGATGACTCTGGTTACAACTTTTGGTAAACTGAATGTATTAGAAGAGGAGGTGGCAACTTTCTTAATGGTTTTGTAAGCGGGATGAGGCAGATCAAGCGGGATAGGATATACCAAATTGTAAGGAGAGAAACTTAATTATAGGGAACCAAAAAAGAACTAAAGAAATACCTCCATTTAGTCAAAAATTTGCGTTACATCCTTTTGTGCTCAACTGTCTGTTAAACTTTTTTGTGTGGGTGATTTCTAACCTTTGAGCGCACTTTTGTAATAATTGGCCCGATTACTATATCCTTTATCTAAAAAATAAACTAAAGAACAGAAAAACAGTCTACTAACGTCACTCTGGGCTGATTATTGAGGCCTTGTTTAGAAGCACCAACTAAACTTTAGCTAGCTAATTTTAGTTATGATGTATCAAAACACCCCATAACTAAATCTATCTAAAGTTTAGCTGGAGGCCAAAATGTACACAGTCTAATTAGCTGTTCCAACCCAGCTAAAACCAGCTAAAAGGTCTAAATGACCAAACTATCCCCAACTAAAGTTTAGTTAGAGCATCCAAACACATTCAGTTAAAGTTTAGCTATCTATACAATAGTATTAATGAGAGGTAGCATGGTCAAGATTTTAAATTAGCTAGAGCATCTAAACACCCCAGCTAAAGTGATCTTTAGCTAGCTAAACTTTACCTCTATTAATTAGCTAGCTAAATTTTAGTTTGGGTGCTTCCAAACAGGCCCTGAACTGTAAAAATAGGACTTTGGTGACATCACGATGCCGTCCTTTCATATTCCCCTATTACATCTAGTGCTCCATTCTGGGCCGGACACTGGGGTTGGGCTGGCCAAGCCCCGTGGGCTGGGTGGCCGACTCGTCTTATGCCTGAGGCATGGGCGCAGGCTCTGGTCCGTCCGTCTTCAGTCGTGCTCGCAGGATCTGCACTCAGCAGAGGAGGTGTGGATGCTGACACACGAGGACAAACTTTTGCGACGACGCATACAGGCATTGCTCTATGACTGGGAACGACACACGTATGACGGATAACACGCGTTGTTGATGTTTGAGCCAACGCTGGTTTTTTTAGAGGAACACCTCACCTCGTTGAAGGTCCTGGCGTGCTGCAAGTCTGCAACTCTCGGTTCATCATCTTGCCAAAACACATTCTCTCCTACTTCTACTCAGATTCCAGCAGGATCTCATTTGGGCCTCAATCTCTCGCCAGGCGCCGAGCCGACGCCGCAAGCTAATCCTTTGCGCTCAATCCATATATGCCGAACAAACCCCTCAGCTGCGCCACTTAGATCTCACGATGTTGAGACCAAAATATTTTCATTTTCTTGATGAAATAAATTTCCCTCTATCTTAAAAAAAAAAGCCGACGATCCGAAACTAAGCACCAGGGCGCTTTTCCTGATAAGGGCTTGCCCAACGCGTCACCGTGGCTTGTAGCCCCAGCCTCCACCTATGCATCATTCATCCATCTCATCACATGTAGTGGCTCCGCAGCATGTCAGAGCCTCCTGCAGAAGCTGTGAATGCTTCGGCTGAAGCTACTACTTTTTTACGAGTGCTATGAGAGGGTAAAGAACGAGCTAGCACCTTTTCACTGTACAGAGAGAATAGCAACAAATAAAGCCGTGTAGCCTGCGATGTGAACGAAGAGTGCTCCAACCTTTTTCCGATCTACATGGCAGTAAGACTACTACCTTTAGCTGCCTGCGTTGGGGCTAGGGCTGGACAAAAAAACTCGCGGTTCGCCAGCTCGCTCGACTCGTTAGCTTAACAAGCCAGCTCGAGCTAGCATCTGAGCCCGTTACGTTAACGAGCCAGCTCGCGAGCCACACGAGCCAGTCATACAGTATCACGTTTGCATTCTCCTTTGTTTCTTTTACGTTTTTCTTCCATCCAACCTGAGTAAGGTTGATGTCACCGCTCACCACACCCAAACGAGAGGCTGACATTAATATAAAAAACCAGTAGGATTTATCCTCTCTTTGACTTCATTGTCTATTTCGGTGATTTATTGTATGTCTGGATAGTTGAATTTGATTGTTTTCTTACTAGGTTTGGATTTAGGGATACATAATCTATTGCTGAGATTTGTTTTGTTTATTTTTGTCACTGTCTATTTGAGCTCGCGAGCTAAACGAGCTGGCTCAAGCCGGCAAACGAGTCGAGCCGAGCTGGACTTCTAGCTCGTTAGCTTAACGAGCTGAGCCGAGCCAGTTCGTTTGGATAACGAGCCAGCTCGAGCTGCAACAAGCCGAACCGAGCCGAGCTGGCTCGATATCTAGCCCTAGTTGGGCTGCCCTAAGCAGAGCATAGCAGATCCCTTTTGTGCCACTGTCAGACTCGTGGCTGGCGTGCTTGCTATGGTATTACTCCCCCCCTCCCCCAACCCAACTAAAATGTCGTTTTATATTTCGTGGCGTCTTGTTTTGATCATTCACTTTATTCAAATTTTTACACATATTATTTATTTTGTTATGACTTATTTTATAATTATATAATACTTTAATAATGATTTATTTATTTTTATTATTCACGTAAAAAAATTAAATAAAACGAATGGTTAAAGAAGGAGTTGAAAAGTCAAAAACAACACTTTTAATGGAACTGAGAGAGTATATCCGTGCACTCTTTAGGTGAGGATTCCTTCAGGGCGTTTAGTTGGGGAAGTTTGGGAAAAGTTTGCATTTTGGTACTGTATCACTTTTGTTTTTATTTCAAAACTTTTATCTAACCATGCACTAACTAGAGTTAAAAGATTCGACCCAACATGGAGTATAGACAAACTGTATAATTAGTTATTCTTTTTATCTATATTTAATGCTCTATGTATGTGTTTAAAGCTTGAATGTGACGGAGAATCTGAAAAAACTTTGGGAAGAGAGGGTTTTCGTTCCGGCAGCCAGATATGGGGACCATTTGTTTCATGTCGGGACCATTTGTTTCATGTCGTTGTCATGTGTTTGCAACAGGCCAATGCCATATTTGCGGCAGCACGGCACTCGTCAGCATCACGCAGAAGACTAGCTGTAGCTTCTGAATGCGTTCCTGGCCCAACACCGTGTCCATGCCTCGCCTCTGTATCGCTGACGATCCCTTGATACCTCTGTATCGCTGAAGATCCCTTGATAAGGTGATCGTGTGTCAGGTTCGTGGATGGCGTGCTTGCTATTATATTCGTACACTCTTTCGGATTGCATCATTCCGGCGCGCGGCCAGATATGGGAACCATTTGTGTCATGCCCTTTTCATGTGTTTGGACTTTCGAACAGGCCATGCCATATTTGCGGCAGCACAGCACTCGTCAGTGCTGCTCAGAAGACTAGCTTCTGCAGTTCTCCATGCGTTCCTCCGCATCATGCTCGTATTCTCATCCCACTGTTAAGCTTATTAGAGGCACCTATCACTGCCCTCCGTCGTCGGTCGGGTTTATGTGGGTCGAAGTGGAGGTAGCTAATAATAACTGAACAGGTGGGAGAGACAAGAGGTAATACGGCATTGTTCGCTAGTTCGACGTTGATCTCCATTTACATGCTGCTGTGGTCATTCAGGTTTCTTGAATTGAATGTCGACTGTCGTTGGCGCGGCAGCGTGCTGCGGCATCGTTAGTGACGATGGTGTTGTACATCTCTCCTAGCTAGCGTGCCTTGGATATCATTGAACAAAATCATGCTCTTTGACTGGGAACGATCGACACTCCTGTGACGGATAACACGCGTTGTTGATGTTTGAGTCGAGGCTGGGTTTTTTTTGAGAGGAACGCCTTAGTTGAAGGTTTTGGCATGCTGGAACTCTCGGTTCATCGGCTTGCTATTCGTGGGTCGTGATGACGTCTTGAGCGCAAACTGCTGTCTGAAACTAGATTGAGGCTCTGCATCAGCTGGTTCATGATCCCTTTTCATCAGGGCGCTTTTCTTGATAAGAACAGCAGATCCCTGTTCTGTGTTGTCAGGTTCGTGGGTGGCGTGCTTGCTACGTATTATAAATTTTTGAGCAAACTGGTTGCTATTCGTGCACTATTGGCTGAAGATTGCTTCGTTCGGGCAGCCAGATATGGGAACCATTTGTTTCATGTCGTTTGTCATGTGTTTGTAACAGGCCGATGTCGGCAGCGCAGCACTCAGTGCAGCTCAGCATCAAAGAATAGTAGTTGTAGCTTCTGCATGCGTTCCTGGCCGAACACCGTGTCCATACGAGTCCGCATCATGCTCGTATTCTCATGTTGATGATGAGGTTGGTGTACTGTTTCAATGTCTGGAGTTAAGGTTTCTGCATGACACACCTCTATGACTTTTTATGAGCTTTGTTTCCTACCAACCATATGCATATGCTTTAAGTACAATCATATTAATTTACATATGTACTGTCTTATTCGGTTACACACCACAAAATCTTTACATCCTATCTTATCGGATTTTTACACATGTGTTTGAAGTACTAAATATATAGATAAAAATAACTAAATGCATACACATATTGCGTGTAAATTGCAATACGAATTTTTTGAGCCTAATTAGCCCATGAATTGACAATATTGTGTTACAATAAACATATGCTAATATGGATTAATTAGACTTAAATTCATCTCGCGGTTTATAGACGGAAACTGTAATTTGATTTTTATTGAAATCTGGCTGATGTGACACTCCATGGAACATCCTATGTGACACCACAAAAACTTTATGCCAAGGGTAAACAATGGCATATATAAAATGCCACATGTGTTGTTTGGGAAAGAACAATTTCGAGACTACTACTAGTAACTTCTAGATTAATACCAGATTATAAATCATGAGGATCTCTCACCAAATAGTATTGTTGGCGCAAAAAGTGGTTCCCTAAGCTCAACACACCAGCGAAGCCGGAAACGACCCTTGAAAGCAGTAGAGCTCTCGCAGATCCAGCTAGCTTCGGACCCGGTCTGAGAGTGTCGGTAACATCCAAGCGTGCCAGTCAATTTGACCTGCAATTGACAAGGAAACAGAGATAATCAGTAACACAAGGCGGAACTAACTGGTGAGTCCAGATAGTTCCAACTGTACGGCTCAAAGAGCCAGTATAATCGGAGATCGACTAGAAAGCCGATTTCGTCATGTTATGAAGTAAAACGGCTATCAGGATATTCAGATAATAACGTGCTAGCCGATCTAATTCGGTTAATGTGTACAAAAGAAAATAGATCACGTGTACAGATCTGATCTGTACGTCAAACAAGCAGAGAGCTAGTAAAGCTGGTCTAGAAGGCCGGCGACTTTAGTAAACCCTCTTCACTAAGTTCAGCAAGTCTGCGTTCACCTGGTCTAACGGCCAGCGGGCTTTAACAAACCCAGTAAACAAAATTAGATCGTTTAATATCCAAATAAGTCTATATGCACGATCTATTCGTGAAAGCACAACTGAATCGGCTTTCTAGCCGATGCAGGGTCCATGAAGCACGAACGAATGCTAGCGTAGTCATAAACAGACCTCAAATTAAAGCAAGTCTAATCTAACGAATCTTGTTCAGGTTAAACCTGTTCCACCGGATGACATTCAGTTTAACTTAATACATAACATCCACCGGACGACATTATGCTTAAACAAGGACACGAAAATAATACTTATGATAACCTCAGAACCACTTATGTCTCAACTAGAACCGAACGTACAACATGTAACGAACAAAATTAATAGGGAATTAGCCGATGTAAGCATGGAATCGATCATCATGGTAAGATAAGCATAAAAAAGCATAAACGACGATCAGATTCAAGTAAATCTAAGGCCAAATCTATCAATCTTGATCGGGCAGAGATATTGTTCACTAGTAGAGAGCAGACTTTTGATCCACTACCAATTTTGGCTTTAGTACCGGAATTTTTTGCGTCCGGGAAGAAAGAAAACTTTAATCCCGGCTAGATATAGCAGCCGGTACTAAATCCTCCTTCCCGATGGCTCGCAACGGCTAGTGAGCTTTTAGTCCCGGTTGGTGATCAAAACCGGGACTAAAAGTCTATCTTTAGTCCCGGTTTTGATAATCAACCGGAACTAAAAGCTTAACCACGGTTTATGGGCAGAACCGGACCTAAACCTTAACTTTTAGCCCGGGTTTGTAGCCTAAACCGGGACTAATGTTCGTCCCTTCCAATTTAAACCTTTTCTTCCCCCCGAGCCCGAGGTCCCGAGCCATTCATGCTTGTTCTTGCTTCTGCTCGTGCATGTTCTTGCTTCTTCTCAGCTCAAGTGTGGAGCTTGGCTAGGTTACTCCTCCAACTTCTTCAATTCTACGGTTGCAAAGGTTACTATCTTTATTCTCTCTTGTTTAATCACTAGGATATTTCTATGGTTATTTCTCCAATAATTTGTATTTCAAGGTCAAAATCACTTGATATTTCTCCAATAATTTATATTTCAAGCTCAAAATCACTTGATAGTTTGTATATTTGGTTGAAGGAAGATTTATAATATGCATAGCTCACATTTGTTACTCAAATGTTGTATGTATATATTTGTGATTTAAATTTTAGGAGTTTTATTTTTTGTTTCACTTGTTAAAATACATTATTAGGAATTTAAGTGCTTTACAAATTTGATTCTAGAGAGTAAAGAGTAGATGACGAATGCTTCCGGGTCGTCGGCCTATCATCGGGTTCAAAAGAGGCTGAGACCAGACCTCCCTCTCATTGAGTGCGACGAGTGCAAGAAAAAGAATGTGCTTGAGTTTCGAGTGAAGAAGGAGGGTCTCAACAAGGGGCGTATCTTCTACAAGTGTCCGGATCGTAATGTGAGTTACTCCATCGTATTTGATGATTATATATAATAAATTATATATTTTTTTACTAAACTTATGTATTTTTGTCTTAATTTCAGTGGGATGGCAGTGGATGTCCAGGGTGGTACTGGGAAGAAAAGTATGCCAAACTCGTGTTTGGAACTCTTGCAGAGGCGGCTGTGGTGAGTGATGAGCTAGCTGATGAGGCACTGAGCCCGCGAATGAAGACCATTGATGTTGAACAGACGAATGATTTGTCTGTTTTAGTTGAGATCGGTCGTGATATGTTTAGGCTGTTGAAGTGTATTTTAGCTTTAATTAGTTTAGTGCTAGTTGTGACTGTCTACATTGCAGCGAGGCTTTCATAAATTAATTAATGTCCAGTATTGTGATATATGTTCGTTTGTCTTGTAATGTAGATGAGTCGGTATTGGATGTACAACACTGATCGTCGCTCCAAAGATTTCATTGAGGGCGTGCATATTTTCTTAAATGTGGCCGAGTCAAACAAGCGGGATGGATTTATGTGCTGCCCATGTGCTGTATATAAGAATTTGAAGGAATATTCTTACTCAAGGATTCTTCATTCTCACTTGTTCAAGTCGGGTTTCATGCCAAACTATATCTGCTGGACCAAACACGGAGAAAGAGGCGTTATAATGGAAGAAGACGAAGAATTGAAAAAAGTTCACTACTGTGATTGTTTAGAGCGAATTTAGCTATTATGTAATAATTGTGAGACATTAGATCCATGAATTTACGTTGAAATAAATTGAAAACAACTTTTCTATGAAATACCAACCATTTTATTTATATTTGTTGAGCACTACATTTTTGCATTAATGAATTAATGATTATTATCGTATATTACTATTAATATTTGTAAAGAAATCAAGAAATACAGGTAAAAGATTTTTCTTCTGTGTAGTATGCAGTAAAATAAAGCAGGAACCTTTTTTTTAAAATTTTTTGTCAACATTTCCATTTACTATTGAATTATTAAGGTTTATAAGTATTATAAAGTAAGATAAAAAGAAATGATCCAGTTGGCGAGAGGTGAATAGAAATTTCACTTTTAGTCCTGGTTGTAGGCTGCAACCAGGACTAAAAGTGGGCCGAAATTTACAGGCCCGCCAAAAACACGCTTTTAGTCCCGGTTCCTACCAAGAACTGGGACTAAAAGTCTAAGCTTTAGTCCCGGTTCCTGGTTGGAACCGGGAAGAAAAGCTTTTAGTCCCAGTTTTGGATCAGACCCGGGACTAAAAGTCCCCACCTATATATACTCTCGCCTTCAACGTCGGTCCATCTTCTTCGATTCAGACGCCCTGTCCGCCGTTCGCCCTCGACGCCGCCGCCACCTCTCTGACCACTGCAACCGACGCCGGCCGCCAGTGGCCCGCCGGCGCGACGCCCCCCGCCCGCGCGCCGCCCTGACCTGCTCGAGCTCGCCACCGCCTCGTGCGGGATCTCGACGCCCGGCCCGCCACCGCCGCGCGCCCGACATCCGCCTCCTCGACCGCCGCACGCAGCCTCCGTGTTGCCGGCCGCCGCCGTGGACTGCCCCTCTACGGGCCTCGACGCCGACCCCCACGTGATCCGCCGCCGGCCCTCTCTCCTCTGCTCACCGCCGCGCCCTACATCGCCGAGATATATACGCTAGCGGTTTTTTTTCATTTAGTTAGTTTGTTTTATTTTTAGTTAGTTAATTAATTTAGTTTAGTTTAGATAGTTTAATTAGTTAATTAGTTAGTAAATTAGTTTTAGTTTAGTTTAGGTTAATATATTAGTAATTAATTAGTAAATAAGTTTTAGTTTATTTTTTCTAGTTAGTTTAGTTATTAGCTTATACTAATTAATTGTATTATTTTTAGTTAGTTCATTAATTTAGTTTAGTTTAGATAGTTTAATTAGTTAATTAGTTAGTAAATTAGTTTTAGTTTAGTTTAGGTTAATATATTAGTAATTAATTAGTAAATTAGTTTTAGTTTAGTTTTTCTAGTTAGTTTAGTTATTAGCTTATACTAATTAATTGTATTATTTTTAGTTAGTTCATTAATTTAGTTTAGTTTAGATAGTTTAATTAGTTAATTAGTTAGTTAGATATTATTAATTAGTTCTATTTAATTAGTTTTAGTTCTATTTTTAGTTAGTTAACTTAGTTAGTTAGTTTAGTTAGTTTAGTTTAGTTAGTGAGGTTAGTTAGTTAGGTTAGTTAGTTTAGTTAGTTAGGTTAGTTAGTTTAGTTAGTTAGTGACCAAATCCAAGATATGATAGATATTTTTCAGAGATAATTTATTTCTCCTTACCTTCTTCAATTGCAGTGTTTGGAAAATATTCACATCGATCATTGGATATTTTTATTTTGATTGGCAGTGTTTGGAAAAGATTCATTGAGAAATACGACCTCAAACATTGAAAAGCACCACTGACTATAATCCCATACATGGTAAGTATATATACTTAGAGGCCATTCATGTTATATATGTATCTATATATATGTATTGTTCGAATCGGATGACAATCTTTTTTGTCTTGTAAAGTGGGTTCTGCGGCAACAACCCGGGAATAACACTTGTGGATACTATGTCTGTGAGTTCATGAGGGTGTACTCAGTCAGAACTGACCGGGAGAAGCTAAAAATACGTTAAATCGATCTCATATTAACTCACACAAATGTATATATACATATATATATATATAATTATATATATTAATACCTTTCCCTTTGACTCTGTTTGAAGACTGGTTATTTAAAGAAAAAGGTCCTGGTAAAAGACGAGCTCAAGGTAATTCAAGAGATCATAGCAGGGTTTCTTAACGATCAAGTTTTGAATTCCTCCGGAGAATTTTACAATGACCCTAATGAATCTTGGAAGCCGGGCAACGGTGGTGATGAAGATGACTGAATGACATATATATATGTTGGAGTGAAAACTTTTGGAGAGGAAAACATTTGGAGTGAAAAAAGTGTTAAACTCTCTAGTATATATGTATATGTATATGTATATATATATAATATATGTAGTTTGTAATATATATGTCTTATGTCGTATTGTGCCCTTTGTCAAAACCGATACACACATATAATATATATATACATATATATATTTTACATATATATATGTAAAATATATATATATGTATATATATATGTAATATATGTGTGTATAGATAATTTTAAATCGAAACCATAATTAAAAACAAAATGAATAATGAACTGAAAAAACACGAAAAACAAAAAAAGGAAGGCTTTAGTCCCGGTTGTTGATACAAACCGGGACTAAAAGGTTCCACAGACCCGAGGACACGTGGTCTGGGCTGCAGACCTTTTAGTCCCGGTTTGTATTTCAAACCGTGACTAAAGGTTCACTTTTAATCCCGGTTCTGGATCCAGGATTAAAAGGGGTGACATTTACTCCCGGAAGGTTGTTCCCGGTTGGGAAACCGGGGTTAAAGGGGTTTCCCAACCGGGAACAAAGGCCATTTCTGTACCAGTGGTTATAATAAGGTAAATCAATTTAAACAAACAATACTGATAACTTAATGAATCTAACTAAATTGCCATATTTAGCTAGAGCCGATAACTAATCCATGCATGCAAACTATCTCAATCTATAGCCTGTCTACCGGATAACATTAACTAATAGATTAATCAAGCAAACAAACACGAATCGATAACTAATCCACGCGTGAAAACTGTCCTAATCTACATCTCGTCCACCGGATGACGATTAACACAGATTGATCGAGTAAACCAGCGTGAATCATCCTTGACTCACTATGCTTCCCGCGTCCACCGGATGACGCCAAAGAAACAGAGCTTAGCAAGGACCCTGGTCTGCCATGCTTCCGCGTCCACCGGATGACGCTAAAAAGACATAGTTTAACAGGGGGTTGACGATACTTACAAGTAAGCCTACGTCCACCGGATGACACCCAGTCTGGATGAAGTAACTCGCCGGACTCGACTGACTCTAGGGTTTGTTGGCCGGAGCCGGAAGTTGTGTTGTATTGATATTGTGTTGTTGACATCAATGGCTGAGGGCTTATATTTATACCCTGAGCGTAAGAAGATAGAGTTCTAGTCGAATTACAACTTATCAATAAATAAGGAAACTAACAAACTATCCTATATCTAAGGTAACTTGGAGTCCAACCTTCCCTTTCCATAATGGACTCCGATCGTGATCGCACCCTGACGGCGCGAACTCTGGATGATGTCATCAATACTGACACTGCGCGCCTCCTGTCACCTTGGCCCGATAACCGATTCACCGTGCAATCGGCTGTTTCCTTCCTTCCGCTGGACGGAATCTGCTTCCGAGATCGGCTATCTTTCTCTGGTATCGGCTATCAGCTCCCAGTCCAAAATTTGGTGTTAACAAGTATGTATGGCCCAAACATACTAGCTGGATTGAACAACATTAATACCGACATAATAATGATCATCATGATCAACTTAACGTACGGGTAGATGATCAATGGCAATAGATTAGAACATGTGACATATAGGAGATGACTAGACCTGAGCAAATTGAGCCTTTCCTGAGCCCGTTGGGTTTTGGCTCGCACACAAACCTTAGTGGGTAGGGCGTGGGCAGAGATCTTCCCCCGGTTCAAATATTGTTTTTAGCTATTTTATAATATAAAATATGCGGACAAGCTATCTTGGCCCAGGCCTACGCTTCACTTGTTTAGTGGGATGGTAATGGTTTTTTTTTTTGGGGAGGGGGGGGGGGGGACTTTTTCGGCCTGAAATAACCATGATCTGTTTTGGTAGCAGCTCGAAGTCATCGGAGCAGCGGACAACAGATACGTAGGTCTAGATGTACCATTGATTGACTTTGACGGAAGAAGACCCGTCGTGAAAATCGGAAGCAGTCACGCAAAGAATGCTTCCCATAAATCTTATTCGTCCTCTCTTGGTGCAAGGTCACAAGGATGAGGGTTCTAGAGAACTTCTCTTCCGATCGTCGGTGCATGCAAGCGATCAGGATGGAAAGACTACAGCGGCAGCACAATAGGGAGAGATGAAGATACAAATTGACTATTTTGGGATTTTTCATACTACGCAAAAATATGTTGATGATGAGGTTGGTGGTGTTTCTTCAATGTCCGATCCGGAGTGGTGTCTGAGCATTGTTCCCCATGCATATCCTTCGTAATCGTATTAATGTAGATATGTATGGTTTTGTTTATTACTTACACCGTTATACCGCAAAAACTTAGATCCCACCATATCATATATTTAGATACATACGTAGAGTACTATAGATGAAAAAATAACTACTTCCACCGATTGCAGGTAAATTATGAGATAAATTTTATATCCTAATTATGACTATGATTTTGACAATATCATGTTACCGTAAACATTTGCTAATGACTGATTAATTAGGTTTAATAAATTCATCATACGGTTTATAAACGAAAACTGGAATTAATTTTTTTAGTTAGAATTGGAACGACCCCTAGCGACATTCATCGAGTGCGTTGATGTACTAACTGCTCTCCGAAACTAGTCTGAGCCTCTGATCCCTTTTCCCCAGCCACCAGGGCGCTTTTCTTGATAAGCAGATCATAGCAGATCCCTGTTGTGTTTTACGTACTGTCAGGTTCGTGGGTGCCGTGCTTGCTACTATATTCGTGCACTCATGGGTGTCGATTGTTGCTTCATTCCGGCGGCCAGATATGGGAAGAACTATTGACATATTGTCCTATCCGCTTGTCCTTTTTAGCTTCTTTTTAGACATAGAATAATATTTTTTATAATAAATTAGCATAAACCGAAATCGACGTTTCTTCTCCAGACAACAAACAGTGCCAATGTGCCATGCCATATTTGCGGCAGCACAGCACTCGTCAGTGCAGCTCAACATCACGCAGGGAAGACTAGCTTCTGCATGCCTTCCAGGCCCAACACCGTGTCCCTGTCCGGATCATGCTCGTATTCTCATCCCACTGTTAATCTTCTTCTTTCCTACGTAAGATAAAAGAGAGTTTAGTGTGTTTTTTTTAGCATAAGAGAGTTTAGTGTGTTTACAAGCCTCTCTCACTACTGGATTCCGGCGGTCTCGGCAAACGCTTTATCGAGTGTAACACTCGGCAAAACATACTCATGCTTTGCCGAGTGTCAAATGTTGGGTACTCAGCAAAGCGTTTGCTAAGTGTCAAATATGTCACACGGTAAAGGTAGACGCAAACGGTTGAAATCCTAACGGCCGGTTTGCCGAGTGTCAACCGTTTGACACTCGGTAAACTGTGCACACTTTGCTGAGTATCTGGCAGTTGACACTCGGCAAAGCATGTCTCCAGATGTTCAGGGCTTCAGGCTCCCATTTAAATAATATAAATCCACTCCAACTATCGCATTAGCTCAATGAACCATTCAATCATAAGGAGGAAATAAATTTTATATTTTTAGAAGTCTCAATACATATATCATCATTGCTAAAATTCATACATCTGGCAACATGCGCCAACCAAAGTAATACATGAAGCAACTGCCATAGCTGCAATACAAAATTAGCAGAGAAACTAAGTTGCTACCTAAGTCGTAATCTGGCAGTATGAAGCTACTATCTCACTAAAGCGGTAGGCCGAATGGCCTTTTCTATCATGCTTTGCTGAGTGTCTTAGATCTGACACTCGGCAAAGCTTCCAATTTTTTTTAAAAAAATTAACAAAAAATATTAATTAATTATCTATTTGATGCTTTACCGAATGTCATATATTGGACACTTGGTAAAATTATTGTTTTTTAATTTTTAAATAAAAAATATTTAACTATACTTTGCCGAGTGTTTAAAATCTGGCACTCGGCAAAGTACAAGCTATCCAAGTTTGCCAAGTGGCCCTAAGTGATACTCGGGTGTTTTTATGAGACACTCGGCAAAATATTTTTATTTTTTTATTTTTGGCTTCCAATTTTTTTCTGTAGCTTTTCTACAATATCTTGACCAACATGTTGAAGTTTGGCACAATTCTCAGGCATTTTTCTATATTTCTTTTGTTTATTTCATTTCATTGATTTTTTTTTGAAAATGCATATTTGAACTGCAAGTGGATTGGATAATGACATTTCATGAATGCAAAATTGATATTCATGTTATTGAGTGCTGTTTGAGGCTTATTTAAGGATTAGACCCAAAAATTCGCACATCTTCTTCTCGAAACATGACCACGAACTTACGGACGAATGTTTTTAAAATTATATAAAATATAAACGGACTCTGAAATTCATGAAACTTGTCGACAAGTCATGTTATCATATGTGGATGTGGTGATAAAAATTTGAGAAGATTTCGAGCATGTCGTCATGTACGATGCTTACAAACCCTAACAACTACACCTGCTCATCATGATATCACATGTAAAGATGGCCGGGTTTCTATGCAGTGTACGTGACGATATGCTCGAAATATTATCAAATTTTTATCACCACATCCACATATGATATCACGACTTATCGACAAGTTTCATGAATTTCGGACTCCATTTGAATTTTATACAATTTTAAAACTATTTGTCCGCAAGTTCCTATTTATGTTTCAAGAAGAAGATGTGTGAAATTTCGAGTCTCTTCCTGTATACGGTCTCAAACAACACTCAATAACACAAATATCAATTTTGTATTCATAAAATGTTATTCATTGATGCACTTACAGTTCAAACTTGCATTTTTAAAAAATTTCAATGAAATTAAATAAATTAAAAAAATATAGCAAAATGTCTTAAATTTGTGCCAAATTTCAACATGTTGGTCAATATATTGTACAAAACCAACAAAAAAAATTGGAAGCCTAAAATAAAAAAAATAATTATTTTGCCGAGTGTGCTACGAAATCACTTGGCAAAGAGTGCACTTTGCTGAGTGTTTTTATGAGACACTCGGCAAACTACCTATTTTGGCGAGTGCTAACGGATGACACTCGGCAAATGGCTGACGGTAGCTACCCCTCGTCAATCTTTGCCGTGTGTATCAGTTTGAAGTCGTCCGTTTGCCGTGTGTTTAAATTTGCCGAGTCTTGACACTCGGCAAACTGGTCAGTTTGCTGTGCGTTGAGGTTTGCCGAGTGTTAACACTCGGCATACCGGTTTTTTTACCGAGTGTGAGTTTTTTTCCGTGTGTTTAGTGTCTAATACTCGGCAAACCGGCTCTTTGCCGAGTGTATGCGTTTTGCCATTCGGCAAAACGTAAAACACTTGGCAAATCTCGGATTTCCAGTAGTGTCTTGTACCTTTGCATATATTGATTTATTTCTTAAACTCTTTGTTTGTTTCTGTAAATAACCCAACGGTGTTTACCACAGCTCCTGGTTTTTCATGTTCTTCATACGTACTGACAAGCATATATTGATTTATTTCTTCAATTCAAGTCGTATCGATTTGTATATTGCGGAGGGCCTTTAATATAAGCATACCTGTTGTGGCATACTAGATGCCTCCATGCAAGTTGTCATTTTTACTCAATGATTGGAAAGTTATCCATCCCACTACAGGAGCAGCTTCATGATATTGTTTTTTATTCTTTCATTTTATTTGTTTATTACAACGGTCTGAAACAAGTCACCTGCTACTGCTAGTAAAAAAGACAAAGGAGAAGCTGGCACCTCTCTACTCCCTCCGTCCCATAAAGACTGTCGTTTTAAACTTTTTAAAAACTATGCTTAACCATCCGTCTTATTCAAAAATTTTGTACCAAATACAAAAAATCAATAAATAATTATTAAAGTGTCTCTAACAATATAACAAATCATAAAAAATAAATGATATTTATACAAAATTTTCAAATAAGACGAATGGTCAAATGTAATGTCTGAAAAGTTTAAAACGACAGTCTTTCTGGGACGGAGGGAGTATATAGACAAAGTATTGGCTGTCACTTCGTTTCCTTATATATATATATATATATATATATATATATATATATATATATATATATATATATATATATATATATATATATATATATATATATATATATATATATATATAGCACCCCTTTTCGTATATGAAATGTGAAGTACTAGTGGCGTGGACCGTGATGACCTCTTAAGATCACGGGGGTGACTGTACCTGTTGAGTTTTACATAGTCCACCTCCTGTCAGAAGGAATAGTAGGATAGTTTTGCTAAGCGAAACATCCTCTGTTAATCTCTTTCCCTATAGTGATTTCACCAGATAGATAGTAGAAGATATAAGGTTGCCCAAGTCAGAAGTAGAGACCTCTAGTTATCCTCTCTACACTCCTATTATCTACAACCTAGATCACCATAGCCATATTATATACATCCTTGATTACTTACAGCCATAACCTTAGTTGCAACATCACTATCCTTAATTGCATCACTACACACATCATTGACTACCACCTTTTCACCTAGTTCTACCTTTACTTATAGACTACCCCTAGTTAAGTTAGATCGTAGTTGACCAAGCCCGTTTCCCTGTGGATACGATATCTAAAACCCTCCAGGTGAAGGCTACAACGGTATCCGTACGCTTGCGGATTTATCTGTGTGCGTTTAAAAATATCAACAAGCTTTCTGGCGCCGTTGCCGAAGAAACGATTGCTGATTTAGCTACAAGCCTAGCTTAACCCCTTTATTTTTATTTTTACCATGGATTCCACTCCTATCTGCAAATATGCTGCACCCAAGCACCAGCCATAGGCCATTAGAATCTTCGAAGCCTATCTTAACACCTGCCTATGAGCTGCACCCGTGCTTCATACAATTGATTCGGGATCAACCCTTCTCGGGAGAAGGCAATGAAAACCCATACTCTCACCTACGGGAGTTTGACCAGATCTATGCATGCTTGCATATCGCTGGCATGTACGATGAAACCTTAAGATGGAAGTTGTTTCCGTTTCCTTTGATGGGAATAGCTAAATAGTGATACAAACTCACCATACAGAGAATGCACGGAGATTGGGAGAAGCTATGCTCTAACTTTTGTCTACGTTTCTTTCCCATCCGTAAAGTTGTTAGCCTTCACTTAGAGGTTCTAACTTTTTGGCAACTAGAAGAAGAATCTCTTGATACATCATGGGATCGTTTTAATGAACTTATCCTCACTGGCCCAGACCTTGCTATTCTAGACCCAATACTCATTCAACATTTTTACATGGGTCTTAATAAGAATTGGTAAGTGAGGATGTTTGGTGTAAAGTTGTTAGCCTTTGCTAACATTTTAAGGGGGATGCAAAAGACAGGTTTGAAAGTGTCTATCGGCTGGCAGACCAGCTGCGGGGATCTCCCTATCACCCCAGACTTAGTCCTGATACTAGAACTACTAATTAGATGATTTGCTAACAGTTCTTTGCATAATTATATATGACCAATGCCTGCTCAGTTAGATATATTCTTTTATTCTTTATTTTCCTTTTATCCTTGAGGTTGATCCATATGTGTGTCCACTATCTTGAAATCATGTTTTATTCCTGTTTACTCTATGCCTACCATTGCACTCAATAAGTGATCATGTTTACACCACGCTTGATGCATATTGCCCTCCTACGGGAAATTATAAATACGACACCCTACTCACGGGTTGAAATGCTACAATGATAGTTCTGTGCGCTTGCAGAGTAATCTTATTCCTTACTGAGCTATCGATTGGCGTACCTATCCGTTACTTAAGGATTGTAATTCTTGTTGCACCCCACGGCGCCGTGCCACAGTTTTGCATATCATAAGTAATGACGGTTAGGAAGGCCAATCCGGCACTTCTAACTGCTATTACCAGACTGCATTACCTAGGCCGGCATCACTAAGGGCCAAGGATTACCTTTCTGAAATAATGGTGGTTGGGAATATCAACTTATGTTTCTAAGTATTATTATTAAGGATGGACCTTTAGTCTATCTTTAGTAGTAATGCTAAGAAACGCCAACAAGCATTTCTAGCGCCGTTGCCGGGGATGGACTTTTAGTCTATCTTTTGTAACGACGTTAAGAAATGCCAACAGTGTCTAGGTTGATTTTTGAACTGATAGTATGCTATAGTAGACACTGGTATATTTTGTTGGACTAACCCTTGCAGGAAACTCTCAAATCAATCTGGGAAGTCAAAGGATAAACTTAAATCAGAGATGAAGCAAGACATGAATCCCAATAGTTGTGCATAAGGGAGAGGTCCTGCTCAGCGGACGTAAGAACTAGGCGCCATCACCATCCGTTTGAAGCATAAGGAAGGATGACCAAATTCCATCAAAATTTGATCTGACTATGGTCCTCCTCCTCTCAAGCTCCCGTCGCTCAGACACGCTGGTTTGCAATCCCTCTACTCACCATTACCTTACTTCTATAAGTTTGATTAGTTCTACAAATGCCATATATGAAAATCAAACTTAAGACAACATAACATCAATCCTCCATAGAAGAAGTAATGGTAAATAATAGATGTCCTATGCTAATGTTCAAACAACTTCTCTACATCATAGAAAGTGACCTTTAGACAACACTATCCCTGTCATTACTTGTATATTCCTTCGGGTATGTGTTGTTCACTAATGCTTTGCAGGAATAGAACAATGAGAGAAGCAAAAGGACAAAAGGTTGTCATAAAAGACAAGCCACTCATGAACAAGACACTACAAATTCCTGCCCAATCAGACACAAACTGAAGCAGTGAGGATGATCAATTCGGTTTAGGCTGAATATGATCACCTCCTTGCATCACCACACCTGCCAAAGCTAGACGATCCAGTTGTGCCAACGATTGAGTGTACCAGAAAATCTTCCACAAGACCTTCTGCAACACTGGATCGAACGTCAACATTATGGAAAAGTCCTGTTCGGAGGACTTTAAACCACCGAGCCTTTGCCAAAAGGTAATTTTGGTATTTATCCATATTTATTTTAGTATTGCATAATTTTCCTTTAGCATATTAGTAGAATTAGTTGCATATTTACCTTACTACATTGCATTGAAAAAAATATAAGCCCCATATGACTGCTCTCGTGGTATAGCTCACAAGACTATTCATACTGGTGGCACCAAAATAATATGCATGCATCTAGAATAGACTTCTGCATCATAAATATAAAATACCAAAAAAATGTCGGCACATGAAGGTCCACACCTTTTATGAAAAATCCAAAAAAATATGGGCACATGAAGGTCCACACCTTTTATGAAAAAACTAAAAATATGTGGGCACATGAAGGTCCACTCATTAAGGGAGCTTTCTGCTGGAAATTTTGCCACTAACCATGGAGCGGTATTATCCTAACCCCCTCCATGAGAATTGGTATTCTTGTTGGCAATTTAGTTTTGCAGGTGATCAAGAGCTAGACCACCCAGACACCTACCAGCTGTTGGCACACCTGCTCTATGAAGGATCACTCAACTTGCAACATCAAAGACCATGCCATCATCTAGCTTGGGGGAGAGCATCCTCCACTTAATCCAGCTAAGTATAAGCTTTGCATCATATTACTGTACTATATTGCTTTTTGAGTGTGTTAGCTAGTGAAATAAAATTTGAAAACCAAATAAAGATTTGTTTAGCTTGATTAGGTTTGCTTAGTTTAGTTTAGGTTTGCTTAGGTTTGAATAAAACAGAATGCTTACAGAAGTTGTTGCCCAGATAAAATAAACTCCATAGATAATCACCATTGCATGGAATTGATAATTAGCACATTCACTAGAATGTCTTTTGATACCTAGTGTTCAACCTTGAATTATCCTAAGTTTTAGATACAACTGTTTTGACTTGAAGAGGGATATGATATGGAAAATTTGAGCTGCTATTTATCTTGTTCCTAGTGATACTTGAGTCCTGGAGATTTATTTTGAAAACCCTTAAAACCACATGATGAGTTCCTGTATGACAAAGCTTAAATTCCCACCACAGCCATACATGCTAGAATAGGAAAACCCATACATTTATATGCTACTTGCTTTGCATTGAGTGTTGTCAAGCACTGTTGATACCTTAGAAACTTGTCATGCTTTCAAAATCAAGATCATGTGCACACCACATACACCTGTTGCTTCTACACAAGGAGTACACAAAAACATGCCTTCCATATCCACATGAAAATGTTCTGCTCCTACACTGGGAGTAAACACCAAAAATAAGCCCATAGGATATCCCTGAATAAATGCTCCAAGTTCTTGTTGCTATCTCTCAAAACGAAAAAAGAAAGGTAAGTACTGTTGCAGAGAAGAGGCATGTGGCTATGCAAAAGAGTGAGATGAGAGAAAACAACGGGTACAAAGATGCCCGCCTAAGAGAAAAAATTGGACAAGTGTCTGAATTATCAAAACAATTGGTACTCTGATGCCCGCCTGAAAAAAAAGAAGAAAGAAAAGATAGCCCATGTTGTCCTGTAGCACAAATTCCCTAGTGCTAAAAAATAGAGAGATGTTTTCAATGAGCAAAAGAGTAGAATTAGGTTTAGCCACCAAAAATATCCACCTACCACCTCATATCCACACATATGCACATCTTGATTTGATTATATGACTTGTTTTCTCTGGATCCATTGTTTGACTTCACAATATATGCATTGCAAGCATGTATGAACTGTCTCCTTCCCCATGAGCTCCACATAAGCCATTAGTTATAGGGTGAGAGAGAGAAGGCACACAGCACTACTGCCTTGGTGAGGATCCACAAATACCACATATTGAGAGACTTGAGAGTCATACAAAGGAATCTCTGAGCTTTATTTTGAAAACTTGCAAAAACTTCAGGATAAGAGTTGAGCAAAAGAGCTTGAGCGATAGTGCTTAACTTAGACATTCTATCCTTCAATTACCCAAGACCCAAGAGAAGGCTACAAGCTCCATGCTTGAAGGTAATAAAGGTAAGTTTGAGAGTCATAATGGTTTTCTCTAATCCCAAGGAGAATTCTTGCTTGAATACAGGTGTGCTTTTGAGAAGTTGCTACTATATTTAAAAATTCTAATGAACTCCTGTATCCATTGCTATGTTTGACTTTGCTAAGGGACTAGGAAAGGTTAAGCTTGGGGGAGCTTGTTGACGGTAATTATTGTATGATTTTACCCGTCAACTAACCCTGAAAAGGGTATAAAAACAAACACCAACATAGGTTTAGGGGTTGAACTGACAAAATTCCACAAGTTTTGGTGAATCAATGTTTTTTAGGGTGTTATCAGGAAAAGAACCAAAGGAGACCCACATGTCGGACTAAAACATCGAATTCCACTGTGAAAGGAAATCAGGAAGAATCTAGAAGACACCAGAGGCTCACCAAAGAAGACGGGACGGGTTTGGACTCCGAAGAGGGTCGGCCGACCTGGCTCCTGGATCGGTCGACCTGTCAGTGTCAGGAAACCGCCTCCGCTTCGACGTGGACCCACATCCTGATTTTTAGAGCAATCTCCACCGCCCGTAGAAGTCGATTTGATCTGAGGGTTACGGTTCATCCCACCGGCCTATATATAGAACTCGCCTCCTTCTACTTCTAACCTATGTAGCTATGCTCTAGATGGTGAAGCTCTAATGATTCTAGGGTTTTTGGCTGATGACTGAATTGATTGAAAGATTAATATGAAACCCTAGGGGGTCTGGGGGTCCTTATATAGGCCGGTGGGATGAACCGTAGCCCTTGGATCAAACCGACTTCGAAGGACGGTTGAGATTGTATGAAATTTCGGGATGTGGGTCCATGTCGAAGCGGAGACGAAAAGGACTCTCTGGGGGATCGGCTGACCTCCCTGGCTGACTTGTGGGTCCCGCTTTGTCAGGCGTGTCTCTGGTGTTCTTTAGAATATTCTTGATCTACTTTCGCGGTGGAATTTGTTATTTTAATCCAACATGTGGGCCTCCCTTGGTTCTTCTCTGGATAACCCCCCTACAAAACACTGATTCACCAAAACTGTGGAATTCTGTTAGTTAAAGCCCTATTCTATGGTGGTGTTTGCCTTTATACCCTTATTTCATATTTAGTTGACGGGTAAAATCATACAATAATTACCGTCAATAAGCTCCCCAAGCTTAACTTTTGCTAGTCCCTTAGCAAAGCCAAATTTTAGCAGATATTATAAATTATAGCTACCCCTCACAAATATTCAATTTTAAACCAAGAAGTACGATCAAGCATTAGAGTAGACCAAGCTAACCTTTAGACTTCCCTTTATTACCTTTAACCGTGGAGCTTGTAGCTTTCTCTTGAGTCTTGGGTAATTGAAGGACAAAATGTCTAAGTTAAGCACTATGTCTCAAGCTCTGTCGTTCAACTCTTATCCTGGAGCTTTTGCAAGTTTTCAAATAAACTCAGAGTTTCCTGTGTATGACTCCCTCAAGTCTCTCAATATGTGGTATTTGTTGATCCTTACCAAGGCAATAATGATGTAAGCCTTCTCTCTCTCACCCTATAACTAATGGCTTATGTGTAGCTCATGGGTAAGGAGATAGCTCATACATACTTGTAATGAATATGTTGTAAAGTCAAACAATGGATCCAAAAGAAACAAGTCATACAATTGAATCAAGATGTGCATGTGTATGGATGTGAGGTGGTAGGTGGATATTTTTGGTGGCTAATCCTAATTCTACTCTTTTGCTGCTTGAAAACATCTCTCTCTCTTTTTTCAGCAACGGGGAATTGTGTTGCAGGACAACATGTGACAGAACTACCTTAATCATAGGGCCCACGTGCACCGTCATCGTCCCTAAGGACTCACGATCAGTCTGCACGAGTTCCCCTTGACCTAGGTGGCCTGCCGGGTTCCCTAGGAAACCCTACCTTCCCGAGGATCTCATTGTAAGCATTGCAGTATTACAACAGTTTACACAAATAAAATGAATCAGAGTAAAGGATGCGGAAGTATTATATTAATATAGGTTTACAAATCTAGATTATATTATCCCAAACCAGAGTGTCATAGTGGAGTAGCTGTATACAACTAGGCACCCTGCCCAAGGGTTATATCATATACACCTCTTCTTCAATGCACGATCCGACAACCGGCACAATCTCACGGAGAACTGTTCACTCGACTTACCTGCAATAGGGGTTAACAATCCCTGAGTACAAGGGGTACTCTGCAAGACTTATCCGACTAAGAAAAAGGAATGAGACTCAGGAATGCAGGCTGAAAGGAGTCAAAGTAAGGCTTGAGCAAGAGTCAAAGAGTTTTGCAGAAAGGCATTACTATCATATTTCCATATTTTACCTCAATCTTAGTTTAAGCATGGTACATAATTCCAAATTTATTATCATTTTTCATTATACTTTCCAATTCTTTAATCATTCTCAAAACACCTAGTTCCGAACCACTTTTCAATTGTAGGTCAAAGGATCAAGTCTCCATATCCAAGGAGCAATGACGATTCGAATCGATTAGTACCCAGCTGGGGATCCCTATCCACACTGTATATGTAGCACTTAAGCTTGCATATACCAACCCCGCCTACCACGGCTTTTCTACCCCTGAACCGGTCCTACGCCACCCGAGAGCACAGTACTCCTCTCGTCTCTAGGCACGACGGCCACGAGGGTACACGCTACTCTCGCCATCTCTCCACTCCCAGTGTGTGGTTGTCGGTTCAAGCAGTAGAGCCACCGGAGTCAGAGGCTTTCCGTAGTATGTGGCTAGTTGCAAAGTCTTGACCACAACAGGCCTACAACGAACGGTCCCTAATTCTTTTTCCGCCGGTGACATTGCATTGGGACTCTAACCCAAGTACAAGTGTCCGAACGGTTTTCAAATCCCTTTTCCGCCGGTGGTCAAGCATTGGGACTCTAACCCAAATTCACAACCACCAAGCAAGACAATCCCTTCTCTTCGGTGACAATGTACTGATCAGGTGCACAGCCACCAAATGAGAATATACCAATTCCCTTTTTCATGAATTGATCATTAGCATGTATATAAAACACAGCTCAAAAATAGCATTTTATGCAAATCTAATTTATTTAAGCAGGGCTAAGCATTTCAAACATTTTATTTTAAAATGGGTTCTAGATATTTCAGTGGTCAAGGTTGGTAATGCAGCAATTGGGTTATCAAACAACTCCTATCAACTTAATGCAATAGATTAACTCAAGTTATAAATATTTTTCAAATCACAAGGAGAGGGCTGAATGCACCGGGGCTTGCCTGTGTTGCAGTTCTGTCATTTCTGCCAGAAAACCAGAGAAACCCACTTGACTTCTCCTGACGAATAATTCTTCCATCGGGGAGCACTCAAGAAATTCCTCCGAGAACCCGATCACTACACGTAAAATAAGGATGCATGCTTACATGGTGTGGAATGACATGAATGAAAAATATAGAACAAACATTTAATTAACAACCTTGAGTACAACTTTCCTTCACGGTAAAGTTGAAAAACATTTCTCATAAGGTAAAAGGGTGTTTTCGCATTTCATTTTTGTTGGCCATTTTAACAGTCATAGAAAGCTGCTGCACAACTTGTTCAATATCTACCGTAATACACCAGTTAACGTGCCAAGGATCACTGCAGTGAATGACCCAGGGTCAACATCCCATCCAAAAGGCACTTAAAACCTAGTTCATTAGGGTTTCCTATTTATTTTATTAATCAAATCATAGAGCATAAAATAATAAATAAATAAACTATATTCATTCGAGCCCAAACTTTTTATACAACTAGACCTCAGCCCCAAACAGTGACAAAACAAATTTCATAATTTTTGGATAATAATTCTAGCCTACAAAATTCCTAGAAGTCACATTTGTGAATTAAATTATACATTTTTACTATATACAGAAGGTACTCAAAATATTTATTTTATATTTTTCATGCATTCACCATATCACAGAGAGCACTCACAATTAATTTCATGATTTTTAGTACTCCATAAATATTTCTACAAAAATAATAAAATACAGCACTATTCTTATTCATATGAAATGGAAAATACGGTGTAATTCACAAGGAAAATGGGAAAAACCCATTCAGCCCGAGGTGGCCCATGAGGAACAGACCGGCCCAGCCGGCTTGCGCCCGCACTCCACCCCCTGCCGTGCGCCTACTGCGCTATTGGGCCGGCTGAATACGGCCCGGCCTGGCCCAGCTGACCCCTCCCCCTTTCTTCCACCTCGCGCAGACACACTCCTGCGCGCGCGGTGGCACAATTTGCAGCGGCCCGCCGCTGGCGGTCGCACCGGCGGGGCCAAAACTATCCTCGAGCTCTCCCACAAGCTCTCGCATCCAACCGACTCCTCTCCAAGACTAGCACACCGGAGTACGTACTCCGGCGGTCATGGCGGACGGCCACGAGCAGGAACGGCGACGAGCCACGTTCCGGCGTAACCAATGCGGCAGTGTTTAAAGAAAGGCTCGAAGAAGCTTTGTATGCTCACCCCGAAGCGTCTAGACTAGTCGTTTGGTGCAGAGGATGGCCAAAATTGGATCGTCGACGTCGGCCGAGCTCAAGGCGTCGCTCTCCGGCGTCGCAAGCGCTGTTCCGGCGTCACCTATGCATTAAACAAGAAACGACCTTGCTTCTGAACTTCCACCGATTAAAGCGAACCCCGGACATGAAACAGAAAGTAGTCTACCTCACCACAGATGACCGGCCATGGTGGGCCGAGCACGGCGGAGCGTCTGCCGGCAGTGAGAAAGAAAAGGCTCTCCTGTGAGTTTCCGGTGACCTCAATCGGCAAGAAGAGGCTTCAACGGTGTGCAATAAACAGCCGGAGCTATTTGTGAGATGGAGAGGGCGAGGGCTGAGTGTGCACGACGAATGTCGTCGATGAACTGAAGCTCGACGGCGGCGGCCATGGAGGAAAAAGGAAGAAACAGCGACCGCGGGTGGCTTATAAAGGGCAGGGGGCGACCCCGAGACGTGGCCTGGGTCCCCACGAGCTCGTCCCCCCATCAAACATGGGCCCGGCAGCCAAGATGGCCGGCAACACGCGCGCCGCGTGGCCCCCTGCTGGCGCCATGCCCGCGAACAGAGCAGAGGATGATTTTCACTGTAGCATGACCCTGTTTACTTCTACCGTTTTAGCCCAATTACTCTTGATTTTGTGTAGTAACTCAAAAAATGCCCTTTATAAGAGTTGTAGAAAATTTCTTTCTGAACAACTTTAGTTTTTGGGTCATTTTCAAATTTTGAACATATTTTGAATAATTCAAAAAAGGGTAAATGTTTGTTTTGAATTTCATTTCAAATCCACTCAAATTCTCAAAATTTTTCTCAATAAGTTGAAAATATACTAAAATAGAAGTTGTTCTACTTGACAAGTCCTACAACTTTTATTAAAGGAGTTTTCTCAGATTTTTGATAATTTTTGAAATGACATTTCAAATTTAAATTTTGAAACACTCATTAGGGTTTATTTTGAAATCTCACTGCATAACTTCAAAATCCCCAAATATAAAAGTTGTTCAAATTGAAAATCCTTACAACTTTCATTAAAGGAGTTTTTCCCAAACTCTTGATAGTTTTTGAAAGGGTATTTTAAATTTGAATAAACAAACACTAATTGGGTTTTAATTTAAATTTCCACTTGTAAACTTCAAAATCTCCAAAAATAAAAGTTGTCCCATTTTAAAAGATCTATAATTTTTATTAAACCACTTTCATCAGATTCCCTTTATTTTTTGAAATTGAATTTCAACTTTAATCTTTAAAGCGTAGATTTAGGCTTTATTTGAAATTATCTTTAATAACTTCAAAATTGCCCAAAATAGAAGTTGCTCAAATTTTGAAGATTTACAACTTTTGTTTAAGGCCCAACACCTAATTCCTTATATTTTTCAAATTAGGGTTTCAGGTCTGACGTAGGGTTTATAAATGATTTTCTATTTATTTTCCAATCAGATTTAGATAATCACAAATGAACAAACATTTAAATCATAAAATCACTCTAAGGCACCTATGCACAATCACATGCGGTAATCAAAATTATTTTTGTGAATGCACAGTAAAAAATAGTTCGTGCGGGATGATTTGCATGCAATCATGATGACATGGCAGGTTTTAGTTATCGTAACACTAGGGGTGTTACACAACATAGGCTATCTTTCTTTCTTTTTTTCAGACGGGCATTAGAGTACCCATTGTTTTGATAATTTAGACACTTGTCCATTTTTACCTCTCAGGCGGGCATCTTTGCACCCATTGTTTTCTCTCGTCTCACTCTTTTGCATAGCCACATGCCTCTTCTCTGCAATAGTACTTCCCTCTCCTTTTCTTTTGAGAGATAGCAACAAGAACTTTGGAGCATTCATTTGGGGTAACCAATGAGGTATATTTTTGGGTGGAATTGATGGAATGTATGGAATGTGGATGCGCCTACTCGGGATGAGTAGTGCATTAGGAGTGCACATAATCTTGATTGTAAAAGCATGACAAGTTCCTAAGGTATCAATAAAGCTTGACTAAACTCAAAACAAAGCAAGTAGCATGTAACATGATGTGTGTTTTTCTAATCTAGCATGTATGGCTGTGGTAGGAATGTAAAGCTCTTGTCATACAGGAACTCATCATGTGGTTTTAAGGATTTTCAAAATAAATCTCCAGAATTCAAGTATCACTAGGAGCAAGATAAATAGCAGCTCATACTTTGCATATCATATTCCTCAATTACTTAGACTTAGATCGAGCATTTTCTACCCACAAGTTTCAGGTTCAAAGTAAATCTTAAAGTTAAAATGGTTGTGTCTAAACCTTGGGATGATTCAGGGTTGAAAACTAAGTGTTATGAGGAATCATGGCGTGGTGCTACTTATCAATTCCTATGCATGGTTTCTATCTAGTCTAAGCAAGATTATTGTAAGCACTCTCCCTTTATTTTATTCGAACACACTAGCTAACTTAAACACTATTTATTTGGTTTTTCAAATTTTATCTTACTAACTAATTCACACGAAAATCAATATGGTACAATAATAGTAAGATGGGAAACTTATACTTAGCTGGATTTAGTGGAGGGTGCCCTCCCCCAAGCTGGGTGTTGACGTGGTCTTTGATGCTGTAAGTTGAGTGATCCTTCTAGGAGCAGGTATACTGGCAGAGTAAGGGTGTCAGGTTGACTAGCTCTTTGATCTTGTATTATCCTGTAAAACTCAATTGCCAATAAGAATACCAAATCTCATGGAGAGGGGTTAAGTTAATACCACTTCATGGTAAGTGATTGATTTTATTATTCTAGCAGGAAGTTCCAGTTTCTTTGCCCAATTAGGGAACTCTCTAAAAGTGTGGACCTTCATGTGCCCACATATTTTTGGTCTTTTTCATAAAGTGTGGACCTTCATGTGCCCACATATTTTTGGTATTTTTAATTTATAAAAGCACGAATATGATACATAAACCTATTCTAGATGCAAAATTATTTTTGTGCCACCACAGTGAATAGTCTTTATGAGCGATACCACGAGATTAGTCACATGGGGCTTTTTAATTTTATTATGCAAAGCAATAAATATCACTACAAAAAATCTTGGTTTGTATGATAAACCGGAATTGTCATGTAAAGTACAAAGTTTATCATTAAAAGAACCGTGTGACGAAAAACAGGCGTCATACCGGTCGTCATATAACGACCGTCACATAATGTACCTTGTGACGATAAAAAGGAAAACCGTCACATAATGTGACCACCTTTTGTGACAGTTTTGCTATGTTGTCATATATTATTAGCATTTAATGATGACCGTAATTGTCATATATTGGATGGTCAACGCGTCACCTAATACATGAGTCGTCACGTTTTGTATGTTAGGAGGCCTGATCGGTACACCTTATTCAGACGTCCTCTACCGTCATATATATATATATATATATATATTGGAATTTGTGACATTGTATGTATGTCTTGTTTTGTATGGTTGTTTGAGTCATCTTGCGATGACTGTATCACGTCACACTGATTTGATCATGGCTCATAAAAGCATATAAATATATATCAACCCAGCCATCATCCACAAGATTCTCATCACAGTTCATAGGTCATACACAATTTAGACAAGCCATTAAACATACACATACATTCCAGCTGATAAGACTGCTTGCACGTTCAAACAACACATAGAGTTCCAGGTTCCAACTGACAGGTTCAAACTGTTTCGCCACACAAGTTCAAATACACAAACAGATTGCACATAGTTCTCACAACACAGTGCACAAACACTATACCACAGCCCAAGCTAGCGTCCGATCGATGGTCGCTAAAAATATCGATATAGCGTTGGATGGTCGGTCGCTATAGATTAGCGACATACGGTCGGACGCTATAGCCTGTTTCGTCGTTTGATGGTCGGTCGCAAATTTTATTTCGGACTACCGTCGGACGGTCGGACGCTATATCAGGTTAATTGGGTCCGTTGGTCGGTCGGCATATTGGATTGGGCCAAATTCCTTGATTCGCGCCAGACTAAAACTTCATGGCGCCCTTCTCTAATTTATTGGCGCCTAAAATTTGGAGAGGCCCACTTATCAGATGAATTGGCTCCTCTATCAGCGTTTGGAAAACCTAGCACCTCCAGCCGCCACCCCAGTCCGCCGCCACCCTACCCTCTCACCGCGCGCCTCCTTCCTGTGAGCACGTCGCGCGCGGCCGGGCTCCCGACCCACTTCGTCACCCCCCGCCCCCCGGCCGGCATCTTCCTGGCGCGCCACGCGCTGCCCAGGCCGGCGGCCCCTCTGCGCGCTGGCAGCCCCTCCGCGCATTGTCCAGGTCGGCGGCCCCTCCGCGCGCCGCCTAGGCCGACCGTCCCTCCGCGCGCCGGCAGCTCTGCCCAGGCCGGCGGCCCCTCCGCACGCCACCAAGGCCGGCGGCCCCTCCGCGCGCGCCGGCAGCTCTCCGGCGCCGCCGTCCCCTCCACCACTTCCCATCACGTGCCCCCTCTCCCACGGCTCCCGAGCGCCCCACATCCCTGAGCAGGCAGCAAGGGGTGGATCTTTCCCCACCGAGCAGACAACACCCAGGAGCTTGCAGCACTTCGATTTCATCTTTAATCAAATTCAAAGGTAAATATCAGTTGCTATTTCGTCTTTGCTCAATTTGGTACCGGTGGTGGTGGAACTATAACTCATGCGAACTGTAACGGGAGGCAGGACCTTCTTCTCTGAATGAATTAGTCGTAGGAGGCAGGGCCTTCTTCTCTCAATGAATTAGTCCTTACTGTACAAGAATGAACTAGTAGTTTCAGGTAGCGGGAGGCTAGACCTGTGTTGCTAGGGCTGCACCACCGGTCCAGCTCACAAAATCATTATTAGCAACTAATTAAGTCAGAGTTGATCACATAGAAAAATAGTTAGTTATTACCTCACTCTAGCAACAAGTACTGGTTATCACCTAAGCTGCTGTGTTCTTATCTTCAGTATAAATTGGTTCAGATCTACTTAAATTTTTAGCCTTTGTAATTTTGCACTTTCTTTCCTATTTCTGGCTCTGCCCCGTGCGGCTGAAATCACTACTGAGAAGAAACTCCAAAACACTTGGGTAATGTCAAGGTTTTAGGGGCCAACAAAATATTCTTGATTTTGGTGAAAAACAGAGGTTTGGGAGTTAAGAACCTGTATTTACAGAATGACGCACTCCTGCTTAAGAACCTGACCACATGCATGTTATATGTTCCTTGCTGACCAACTAATTTTTTCTCTGTAGCTCAAGACTCATAGAATTTCCCTAACTGACAATATTATTTTGTTGTGTTGTAGTGTCTAATACTTTGGAGTCTCTTTTGTAACAATTGGGATTTCTCAATAGTGAAAAGAACAGGACATTACAGGAGGGAGTAGTAGGAGCTGTGAGTTGTCCTTGTGCCGAAGCCAAAAATCAAGATCTGCGAGGTGTTCTCGAGTTAAGATCCGGTGCCCTACAAACAAGCAGGAGTTTTCATCGTGCTTGTGGATTTAAGGTGATGCTCTGTCCCTCCCTATTGTCTGCATTTGTGCTTATTTTAAGAACTATAAATTTGTGGTGCCCCAAGTTTGATAGATGGATTATATAATTTGTACAGCTTGTTGTTCTAGCAGGAGAGGCTCTTGGAAGGCAATTTTGTCAAGTTCTTGTTAAGGTTGTGATTAAAAGATATGCTGTGTTACCTCGCCCTTATGTTGGTGTTGAAAATATGGCCGATGCAAAGGACCTGGGGATTGCATGGCCATACAATTGGGTAATAAGCAACTCCTTTTCTGGTTTCTTATTTTCATATGCGATGAATGGTGAGATTTTCTAATTAGTGATCTCTCTAACAGCTGAAGCTTTGCAAAACATCAAAATCATCCCATGATACAGGTATGTAATTAGTACTTTATGTTATAGTCCACTATCATCTTGAGGAAGATATGGCCTTGATCTTTACATCTTGTGCAAGTGCATGGCAGCTTGCTCTTTCTGTCTCTGGATACTCTTCTACATTTTTAGCCCAAGCTCTCTCTATTTTTTTTGTCTGCAAATAATGTAATTGGTGATGACTGTTATATGTAGTCCGAGGTGAGGCTGCTGGAGTACTACAGGGAGGACAAGGAGCTCGTGCTGGTGTACGAGTACATGGCCAAGGGCAGCCTAGAGAACCATCTCTTCATAAATGAGCCACGCAGTAAGTCACATTCTCTTTTGAATGAAAGGATACGAAGGCCACAATTGTTTGAATGGCTCAATGTGTTGAGAAATTAGTAATTGATTTTTTGGACAATAGCTTGAGTTGCATAATGTTAGTCATTTGCCATAATGCTGGAATAGCACCAACCCAGTCAGGAGCTTCTTTGTACCAATGTAGTTAACTTTTTCTGAAGTATGGTGTTTCTCCTAAATGTTCAACCAAGTGCCAAGATGTATTTGCTTTGCTAAGGCCCTTCGCTCCTTGTAATACATAATGTGATGTTCTGTGTCTACAGAGATGGGTTGATTAACAAGTTCAACAACAAGAGAATATGTCTTGTGCTTAGTTCGTATAAGTCTATATGTTAGTATATATGTTCAGCCATTACATTCTAGAAGCCATTACTAATTTTTCCACACATAATTGAGGGACATTAGGTGATCTCAATATCTGTTGTCACACTGAACTATGTGTACTCTGAATCTCTATGTATGCTAGCTGTTCATGCCAAGTTTGTCAATTAGCAAGTCAAATTTACATGTCTGTGTACAAGTAGCCAAGTAATGGATCCTAGTACCATGAATTTTTTGTGTTCTGTGTGATTTAGTTGTCAAACTGTGACTTTTGTTTTAGCTGGCTCCTGGCTGAGGCCTGAACAAAATTCATCTGCTCCAGTTTATTCTTTTTCAACTCCAAATCTGTACAATTACTGCACTCATGAATCTAAAAACTTTTAGGAGTTGGATCTCTAGTTTTCATTGATGGGGATGTAATCTTTTATTTGCAGGTGAGAGGGAATGGCTAGAGGTGGCCTTCAAGGAAGCAGTTGAATGAAATTTTGCATGGTCACTGCATTATTTTGGACATCCTAATAACTAGAGATGAACGCTTTTAGACATCTTAAGTAGAGATGAATGCTTTTGTTAAGACTTAAGTGATGAATGTAAGTGCAAGCAAACCATATGAGATGTGAACTGTGCAACTAGTGCAAACATCTATGAGCTATGCATTATTCTATCTTGATGGCCAAACTGCCTTGATGTAACTTGTTTCTCCAAGTTGTGAGGTTATGAATATATGATATAATTGTGAGCTATGATGAGCTTAATTCATTGTCATGATTTTGTATTATCCAAAATGGAATTGGTGATTTTATGGTTCACTGATCGGACGTTTGATTGTATGATTAGTGCTAATCCTAAGGTTAAAGGATAATTATTCTGTTAATTTCTTGTATTGATAGTGTCTGATAGTTGGATGCTACATAATATATAGCGACAGATTGTTGGACGCTATAATTTTGTGACTAGCGTCGAACTGTCGGTCGCTATATCTTTAAGGTACCGTCCAACGGTCAGACGCTATAAGTATGGTCGGACGCTATAACTTATAGCGACGCCACTTATAGGGACCGTTCGAGTTGGACGCTATATACTTATAGCGACCTTCCGTAGGCCGCTATACTAGCTTATATCGACCTTCCGTAGGACGCTATAGATAGGTTGTGGTATAGTGAAAGTTCCAACAGAGACAGCTTGGTGTTCTAGCAAGGTAACTGAAGACCTACCTCAATCTCTCTGAAGTAGCACAAGTCTCTTCAAATTTGGTATGCATCCCCTTCACTTCTTCTTGGGTCTGGCGCAACAAATTTTGGTTTTCCTCAAGTGCTACTTGGTTAGCTTCAAGTGAGGCATGGTGAGCTTGAAGTTGTGCTTGCAACTCTGCCTGCTTTCTAGCAACTTCCTCTCTTTCGGCTAGGAGTGTTGCCTCAAACTGAGCTTGCATGCGTGCTTCTGTGGCTGTCGTGGACCGAGCTGCCTTTGATGCTCTAAGTTCACCAATGTTTGGAAGGAAGGTGGATGAACGACTGATCTGGCTGAGACTGTCAGCAACAATCTTGGAGGGAGACTTTTGTGCTTCTCCTTCTTCTAGTTCTCTTTCCTTCTCTGCAACCATATGCTCCTACATAGATTGAATCCACTTAATAACATGGCCATACAACAGTATTGAATCAGGCATTTATTACGACATATTACATGAATTGTCTAATAATTATGTTACTTACATATATCTCTTCTGCCAGAGGAGTATGGCCATTTTTTGGACTATACATACATTCCCCGAAGAATTCAACAGGATCTGGGTCCATGTTGTTGTACTTGGCCCTCTGCAACATGTAAAAAAGTGATTTATAGTGATATCCATGAAGGTAAATAGAGTGTTGGATAAACATGGGATACAAGGTTATCCATAAATATTTGTATATGTCAACAGCAAGATGCCAAAATATGTATGCAATGCAGATCATACAAGTATTTGCCTCTAGATTTTTTATGCCAACAACAAATGCCATCACTGGTATACTCTACTAATTACTGACTATTGAAGACAAACAACACAGAAACATGCATCACTGCAACCTGGATAGATAAAAAATAACAACTTGGCCTAAACAACACCTAATACTGGTTGTCATCATTGATGACGTAGCAATTCCTCTTGCAAATTCTGTTTTAGATGGTCACCCTAAAATAATTGGGGAAGAAACACCTAATGATTGAAGCTCACTCGGCACAGTGCAAATATTATGAACATGGGAGCTTATCTCAGTAATCAGATGGCCAAGCACACATTCAACTTCAAATCAGAACACATCTCAGAAATAATTGGAGCACATGCTAACATGACAGTTCAAAAGAACATGGTAATTAGTATGCTACAAATTTCCCATCTTTCAAGCACAATATAAAAAAGCAATAGTATCCATACCAGGCTGTATCGATGGGCAACGTAGGACCTAGATCCAGTCCTTTGGTGAAGCTACACTTGGCCACGGTTTACTTTATTCTTAGCACATTTTTCCTCACCAGAAATGCAATACAAAGCTTTCATTCACATTCAAATGTTGCATTGCATATGAAAAAAATCAGATAATTCAGGCATGGACCTGATTCTTTGGGTCACACCAGTACTCTACCAGCTGGGTCCACTCCTCTTTCTTCATTTTAGGTGGAGGTTGGTTGGCTAGCAGCTGCTCTCTTGTCAGTGACTCGTTGAAGTACTTCCTTTTAAGGTGATACCTTTGTTGCCTTACTCCTCTCTTAATGATATCAGTGCATGCATCTTTGCTTGGTCCCTCATTCTTAACATCCACATCCAACCTTGACTAAAGCCACACAAATGATTTAGTAGACATAAATTTCACATGGGAGTAGAGTAATCACTAATGCAAGAAAGGATATGGATGATTGAAATAGTTGTCTCACCGCCACTTTCGTAAGCACTTTTCCTACTTCTGCCTGCCCCGCCTCATCTTCATAAAGCTTCCAAGATGTGTCGATATGCATGTTGTCTCTAAGGGCAACACCAGTTTCTGATGCCAGCTTTGCCGCTTGAAGTGGGACGTCAGGTCTTTTCTTCCCTTCATCCACGTCGATATGCAGCTTCTTTCCTCTATTTATCATCTTCTCTAATCCATGACCCATGGTTTTCTTGCGGACATTCTTTGGAGGCGCTACATTGGCAAATATTAATCAAAATGTGTTAGTATAGCAGTAACTATTGTAGATATTGAATGCAGAAACTAATGCTTGGAAACAACTCTTTTTTACTTGGAACTAAGTCATCAAATGGTTCTCCTTCATTTGTATGACCCTCTGAGTTACCAGCATCAAATTGCTCAGATGCCTCGTTGATGTCATTGCTTTGCCTGGAGCTCTGTACACTTGGCGAGTGCTCATCAAGGATGGTTTGGTTAACACTTTTTGTTGGAGTAGGTTGTTGAGATAGGTTAGCGGTGGGTGTAGGAGTACTCTGCTCATTGTTTGCACCAGGCGATGACATGGCTGTACTAGTCCTTGTAAATGTAGGAGGAATAGGCATTGGGTTTGCACCAGGCATAGACATGGCTGCAGTTTTCCTGGTCAATCTAAGAGGACTAGGCACTGGGTTTGGAATAGGTGAAGACATGGATGGACTGGTCCTGGTGAATGTAGGATTAGGCACTGTGTTTGTAGTCTGTGTGGTCTGCCTAGCGCTTGTACTGAGGTGGCTTTGTAGCTGGCTGTAGCTAGAAGTCACATTTGTTTTATGGTTGGCTTTCAAATTGTTCTTAGGAGGCATGGGTAGTCTTGGCCTTGGTGGTGGATGCCCTGCAGGCGCAGGCATGGCTGCAGAGGCCCTAGTGAGTCTGATGGGCGTGTGCGCTGCCTGCTGGTTGCTGGGTGCCATTGTTGTCGCCTTTTGCTTCTTCTGCGGAGGGCGAGTTCCTAGAACCATCGGTATTTGTTGACGGTCGATAAAGTCAACTTTTATTAGAACTTTAGACATGAAAGGACACATGAATACACACTAGTCTAGGGTTTTAACTGACAATTTCCATGAGTTTTGCATGTTTTATATTTTCCAGGGGCTATTCCAGAAAAGCGTAAAAGAGGGATTAAAGTGCGTAAAAGATACGAAACTTAACCGTGAAGGAAACATCGTCATCGGAGCTCTAGAAGGCTCTGGAACACACCTGAGCAACCGGGGCCTGATACCCCACAAAGTGGGGCCGGCCAGCCCTAGGGTGGGGCTGGCCGGCGTCCCCCCTAGGGTTTCGGCCCCTACCTTCTGGAGTCTTCCTCCACCGCCTTTGAGGAGTCATCTCGGCCCTTGGTTAAGTTGGTTTGATCCTACGGCGCACGTTCATCCCACCGGGCTATAAATAAAGGGGCAGACCCCCCTGGAGGCATCCCTATTCCTGAGCTTCAATTCAATATCTCCAGTTAGGGTTAGATGTAGCAATTAGGAGAGATTAGTTCTTCTAGATCTAGTCTTGTTTAGAGAAGTAGAGAGATAGAGTAGAGGAGTAGAGATTCGGAGGAGTTCTGGCCTGTCGGCGCTTCTCCGTAGCTGTATTCTTCTGGATTCAGCTTCCTCGCCCGGAGCTGCGTTCTGAGGTACTTTTGTATTCAACTTCTAATTCAAGTAGGCATTTGTTCTTAAGTTTGCAACTCATATTGAGTACTTTGATCTTGGTAATTTCTTGATTGAAGTAGTATTTCAGTGTGTAGGCGTGGTTCCTAGGCTAGGTTTGCTTGTGAATGTCCCCTGATTGGCTGGATAGTGATAGTTCGCGTAGGTGACAGCTACGTTGATTCCTCTGTAGTCCACTTCCCGTTGATAGGATCGATAGGTGTATAAGTGTTTGGAAGGAGGGAACTCTGATTTCCACTCTTATTCATTTCACTGCCCAGTTAGAACGATATTATTCAAAGCTTACCGGTTGTTGGAACTAGATAATCATTAGTTATTTCCTCTTTCTTGATATTATCTAGCCTAATTGTAGGGTTAAGTTCATCGACTTGGTCATTATCACCTACTGTTCCTTGTGGATTCGATATTTAAAACCTCCGGGTAAAATGTGAGAGCGGTATATTATATATGCGCTTGCGGATAATCTTAATACAATCTTATTTAATAGAGTGCAGTTAATTTATACCAACAGCATTACCTGCCAAGACAAACATGCATCTTATTAATTGAGAAAGAAGTATCAAGTAGACTACTTAAGTTCAATGAAGTATATGTTTGAAATAGACATACCAGAAACTTGTTAATTGGCCTAGTAATGCATCTCACCTCAGTATTTGTTGGTATAAATTAACTGCACTCTATTAAAGATTATTAATATCAAGGTATCCGCAAGCGCACAGATAAAACACCGATGTAGCACTTCACCAGACAATCCCAGTTTTAATATCGAACCCAAAGGAACAGTAGGTGATACTGACTAAGTATATTGGCTCTTAACTCGATAACACAATCAATCCAGAGAATATCAAGAATGAGGAGGTAACAAATGATTATCTAGATCCGACAACCGGTAAACTTTGAATAATATCATTCTAATCAGGCAGTAAAATGAATAAGAGAGGAAATCAGAGTTCCCTCCTACCAAACACTTATACACCTATCGATCCTATCAATGGGAGGTCGACTACAGAGGACTCAATGCAGCTGTCACCTACGCGATCTACCAATATCCGGCCAATCAGGGGACATTCACAAGTAATTATAGCCCAGACACCACGTCTACACTACAAACTACTACTTCAACCAAGGAGCTACCAAGATCAAAGCACTCAGATAGAGTTGTAAACTTAAGAACGAATAAGAACAAATGCTTACTTGAATCAGGATGTTGAATAAAAAAGTACCTCAGAATGGAACTCCGGGCGAGGGAGCTAAATCCAGACGAACACAGCTACGAAGAAGCTCCGCAGGCCGGGACTCATCCGAATCTCTACTCATCTACTCTATCTCTCTAATCTCTCTCTTGATTGCTTAGATCTAGTGCCTATCTAATGCTTCAGGGTCTTCATCTCTTGATCTGGCTCTCCTCTAGGGGGTCTGGCCCTCTATTTATAGACCGGTGGGATGCACGCGCGCCGTTAGATCAAACCGACTTAACCAAGGGCCCAGATGACTACTAATAGGTGGTGGTAGAAGACTCCAGAAGGCGGCGAGAGGAAAACCTAGGGGGGCGCCGCCCGGCCCCCTTGGGGCCGGCCGGCCCAACCTGGTCAGGTGTGGGCCCCTGCTTGCTTCCGATGTGTTCTACACTCTTCTAGGGTCTTCGTGATGATGTTTCCTTCGCGTGCAAGTTTCGTGGTAATTATGCTATTTAATCCTTCTTTTAAGCTTTTCTGGAAAATCCCCTGGGAAATAGACAATTCACCAAAACTCGTGGAATCTATCAGTAATAACCCTATTCTACTGGATATTCATGTTTAATGCATGCGGGATACTTCAGTAGATCGATAATCAAACTCAGGCTCTGGAAGAGTTTATATTGGCAACACATGCATACCTTGGATTGCTTTTGCCTTTGGCCCCTTATTTAAAACATAACTTGTGAGCGCATTATATAAAACTAGTCTAGTCATGCATGTACTATGAAATTCAAAGTGTTTACCATGAATCTTTGAGTAGTTGAAGAATAGAATAGCTTGAAAACAGATCACTCTCTTCCTTTAGTTAAGTCAATTGGAGGGTATGTAATTTTGCAAATAAACTTAGCTTTACCTTCTCCTTTATAGTACTCTCGAATCACTGATATATCTGGTATTTTTGTATCCTTACCAAGGCGTTAATGATATTGCCTTCTTTATCCTACTTCTAAAAAGCTTATGTGGATCTCAGATAGGTAAAATGTGAAAACATACTTGAATTGTATTTATTGTAAAGTCAAACAATGAATCCACAGAGAAATGACGCATATAATCAAATCAAGCTTTATTTGGTGGAATATGGTGGAACCTAATTCTACCTTGCTCCTTAAGAAAATAAATCTCTCTTTTATACAACTGAGCTTATTCAGAGAGTATGAGCTATCTTTTTCTTTCTTTTTTTTCAAGGGAGGCGAGTATCTAAGTACCCATTGTTTTAATTTCTTCGGACACTTGTCTATTTTTTTATACTCCCTTCTTCTTTTGCATAGCTCATACCTCTTTTGACTTTAGTAGTTGAGAGACTTTAACAAAACATGGAGCAATTATTTGATGACTATGCTATATAATTATTTTTGGAGTTTTCTCCCAGTGTAGGAGGGAAACATTTTTAATAGAATGACTCGCTATTACTCCGGATTAGAGTAATGCTTATGTGGAATTGGCACTTGATTCGAAAATATGATAGATTTCTTCAAAGGGTTACAATGGTTGGCCAAACTCAATACTAAGACAAGTATTATATGTAGCAGGCTTCTGTCCTATATATGGCTCTGGTAGGATAATATTTTTACCACAAAGGAGGGGTATAACTAATCATTTAAATTTTCGAAATAAAATCTCCAAAGACAAAACATCAGGGATTGAGTTCTCATTATTCAACTATATCATGTTTCCCAATGACTTAAGCAATCATGGGGTCCCTATAAATAGTTTCCAATAGTAACATGATTCCTAGAAAAGTGTTATATAATTTATTCTTAAGCCATGAATTAAACAATCTCTTCTTCTCTTTCAAAAGTAATTTAGCATGTGAATTTTAATTCGGATCGAAACAGAAATCGACATATGTGTAATTTTATTGTATGGGGATTAAACCTGACCATGACCGAGGAGGGGATGCAGAGGAGGTAGAGGGGGGCCAGCCGGCCCAGGTAGGGCACCGGGCGGCGTGCCTCTGTGGTCCCACAGGGTCCACTTCGGTGCGCGAGGTCCTGGTTTGATTGTCTTCCGAATTACATGATTTTCCCGAGCGAATTAATTTCCATAGTCACGATGTGCCTCCCCCACACTTGTTTTCCTGCATACTTTTCTGCGCAACATGTGGAGACAACATGCGTACCAAAAATATAGAGAGTAGAGTAGATTAAAACATTAATATTGATAAAAAGAATAAGGCACTTTATTCATTTAACGATACTAGATAACTCTGACAACTGACTGAGCTAACGACTACCCTAGCTCAATAGGCTTGCCTAACACACTTAATATTATAAATCAAACCTAGCACACTCGATATAGTCAAACCTAACAAAGTTGTGCCTTATTACATAGATAACGAGGGCAACTTAAGGCTGCCCCTTCTTTGCGAGCTTCCTAATTTCTTCCTTTAGCTCACCAATTTCTTCTTTCAGCTGATCTTTTTCGCGCTTGAGACTGCGAATTAACTTGACATTGACTTCTATCTGCTTAGTCATGTCGCTCATAACCTTATTCCTTAAGTCTTTATTCCTCTCTATACCCCTAACGGTGCTAGAGAGAGCTTCCATATTCTCATTAAGTGATAGTGGTTCCATATAATTTTCCATCATGGATGTGTACGAACCAATCCAATTATATGCTTGCTTTACTAATTCTAGGAAAAAAATCACCGCGCAAAGATTTCCATGTGTTCATGCAGCCTTTGATACAAGACATACTTAAACTTTGGAACGGTGTCTCTACTTATGATGCATATTGTTGACACCTGTTATCATCCAAAATTTATTATCAATTATCCCTGCATTAAACATGAATACCCAATAGAATCGGGTTATTACTGACAGATTCCACGAGTTTTGGTGAATTGTCTATTTTCCATGGGATTTTCCAAAAAAGCTTAAAAGAAGGATTAAAGAGCATGATTACCACGAAACTTAACCGCCAAGGAAACATCTTCACGAGAATGCTAGAATCCTCTGGAACACACCCGAAGCACCAGAGACCGAAACCCCACAGGGTGGGGCCGGCCGGCGCCCCCTAGGGTTTCCCCCGTGCCGCCTTCTGGAGTCTTCTACCACCGCCTATTACAAGTCATCTGGGCCCTTGTTTCAAGTCGGTTTGATCCTACGGCATACGTGCATCCCACCGGCCTATAAATAGAGAGGCATACCCCCTGGAGGAGAGCCAGATTAAGAGATGAAGACCCTGAAGCATTAGATATATATCCACTAGATCTAGGCTAGCAATCAAGAGAGAGATTAGAGAGATAGAGTAGATGAGTAGAGATTCGAAGGAGTCCCGGCCTGTCAGAGCTTCTTCGTAGCTGTGTTCGTCTGGATTCAACTCCCTCGCCCGGAGTTGCGTTCTGAGGTACTTTTGTATTCAACATCCTGATTCAAGTAAGCATTTGTTCTTATTCGTTCTTAAGTTTACAACTCTATTTGAGTGCTTTGATCTTGGTAGCTCCTTGGTTGAAGTAGTAGTTTGTAGTGTAGACGTGGTGTCTGGGCTATAATTACTTGTTAATGTCCCCTGATTGGCCGGATAGTGGTAGATCGCGTAGGTGACAGCTGCGTTGAGTCCTCTGTAGTCCACTTCCCGTTGATAGGATCGATAGGTGTATAATTGTCTGGTAGGAGGGAACTCTGATTTCACCTCTTATTCATGTCACTGCCCGATTAGAACGATATTATTCAAAGTTTACCGGTTGTCGGATCTAAATAATCATTTGTTATCTCCTCATTCTTGATATTCTCTGGATTGATTGTGTTATCGGGTTAAGAGCCAATAGACTTAGTCAGTATCACCTACTATTTCTTTGGGTTCGATATTAAAACCGGGATTGTCTGGTGAAGTGCTACATCGGGTTGTTTTATCTGTGCACTTGCGGATACCTTGATAATAATAATCGTCAATAGAGTGCAGTTAATTTATACCAACAAGCATTTCTGGCGCCGTTGCCGGGGAACGGTTTGCTGGTTTTGGCTTAGTCTATCTTAGTCTTGTATTATCCTTTTATCTTTTATCTTTTATCTTTCAAAGTATGGAACCCACGTCTCAACTTTTATATCAATATGGAGCACCATCAGGATCGTATCTCCAGCCAAAAGAATCATCTTTACCCATCACATCATCTGGCTATGAGTTACGCCCAGGATTAATTTAGTTGATGATCACATTTTTTCTGGTAGTTCTAGCGAAAACCCTATTCCCATTTAGCTGATTTTGAGCAGACATGTTCATGTTTGCACATTAAGGGCATGGCAGATGAAACTTTAAGATGGAAACTCTTTCCGTTTTCATTAACGGGAAAATCAAAGAAATGGTATAATCGCCATATTGGGAGTAGTCAAGGAGATTGGGAAGTATTACGTGCTAATTTTTGTCTTAAATTTTTCCCTATCGAAAAGGTCGCTAAACTTCGTTTTGAAATTATTGGATTTAAACAATTAGATAACGAATCATTAGGCAAGGCTTGGGAACGCTTTGATGGATTTATAAATTCTGGACCTAATCTTGCTTTGCCAGGACCTATGCTTTTGCAACATTTCTTTTTAGGCCTTGATGATAAAAATAAAGAATACCTTAATTTAGCTAAGGAGGAGCATTTATGCATATTACTGCTTCACATGCTAAAACTACTCTTACTAATATCTTAATTGATCTTCCTGAAGAAAAAGAAAAATTGCTAGAAGATGAATTTTTATCGTTTGATTCTAAACTTTTGTCTGATTCATCTCAACATTTATCCGAACTATCTAATGAGAAGGAGATAACTCCTATTTCTGATTTTATGCTTGAATTTGAGGATGAACTTTTTGATGATTATGGAAACACCTCACGCTATCATAAAATTATGAAACCACAAGAATCTCTAAATTTTAAAAGTTTTAATATTTCATATCCTGCTGATTTAAAATTCCTTAGAGAGATAACAAGAGAATTGATTTTTGTTATGAGTAATGAGTGGTTGATAGAATCTGAGCTTTCAAATGATATAATTCATTTAAATTCTCCTGCCATTACTATTAAATGTCAAATTGATGCATATCCTTTTGATGCCTTTTATAATCCAGTAGTAGGTGTCAATATTATGTCTCTTACATGTAACAACCCGGGTTTTCGGTAAATTAAAAATACGAACTTTTTAAAACTTTTCTTGCAATACGTATGAAGCATGTAGCCTCTAGGTCGAGCAATGACTGACCCGCTAACAACCTGCATATATATAGAATTGCTTGTAGGATTTTTGATGGAGTTCCTCAGTTGGTCTAGGGTTGTGTCGGAGAGCACAGTTCCGTAGCGATTACCGCTAAATCCTTTCATCTCAATCCTCTCTCGAACCCATCTCAAATTTCCTCTAAATCCACCTCATCAACATCCATACACGATATAATTAGAAATGAGAAAACCCTTTCTCAAACCCTTTCAAAATAGTAAAAGAAAAATGGAAAAGACTCTACACTCTCTCGGGCCAAAAACCTCAGCCGGCCCTCCCCTCTTCCACACGGCCCGCTCACACCGCAGGCCCACACACGCGCCACACAGCAGGCCCGCTCCCTCACTGCCTCTTCCCTGGCCCAGCAGCGCCCGCCTCGCCCTGCCCGCGCGGCCCAACACACACACGCCGGCCCACTCGGCCCAACCGAGGCGCCCTGCCTCCTAACCCTAGGGCGAAGGCGCCCCTGCTCCCTGGCCGCCGCCGCCGTCAGGCGTGGCATGCAAAGCCGCACACGTGACCCTACCTCGGCGTCCGTGCCGATGCCCTCCACGCGTCCCCGTGTACGGAAGCCGGAGCATCTCGCCGTCCGTGCCCGTGAAGCCCTAGCGCCGCGCTATAAAAGGGTGAGCCGGCGCACTGTTCCTCTTCTCCACCCCGAAGCGCCGCCCTCCGCTATGCTCGCGCGTGCTCCGTCCTGCTCTTCCTCCATGGTGCCGCCGCACCTCTGCTAGCAGCACCACCACCCTCTGCTTGCCCCACCGCTACTGGCCACGCCGTGCCGAGCACACACCGTCGCGTGGCCATGCCGCACCACGCCTCTGCCCTCCTCTGCGCTGAGCGTGCGCACACCACCGGAACACGCACCGGCGTGCCTTCACCGCACCACGTCGCGACGGTGACCCCAAGGCGCCTGTCCCTGACCCGTGACGATGACCGCAACGCCGCCGCCTTGCCGAGCCCGCTCCGATGACGAGCACCTCGCCAAGCAACAGCACCGACGATGTCGAGGCCGCGAGCGGAGGCGTCGTGACACCGGCGTCTTGGCCTCGCCGCACCACCGAGCCACAGCGACATCCCGACCTCCTCACTGCGAAACCAGCGACCACACCGACGAACCCCTTCCTCTCATCACATCCGCAAGCACGACGTTGCCCATGTCCGCGGCCACAACGACACCAGCCCATCCCTGCCTCCCTCGTCACGACGCCCTCTGCACCAACTCACCGCGCCGGGCTCCTCATGTCGCGACACCGGCAGGAGCAGACCCTGGAGCCGCGCCGTCTTCACCAGAGCCCGAGCCGCGTCACCGACCGCCTCGTCCAGCAGCTTCATGGAGCTCAGCCGACTCGCCTCAATCCGCTGGTGAGCTTGGAACCAAGCTCCTTCCTCCTCCATTTCCTCACTACTGCCTGACACCGACCTTCGTGCCATGGGGTGACCGTGTCGCACGAAAAACCGTCCATGCCGGAGCCTAACCAACTCGCTGGAGTGTAACGTTCATTCCTGGTGAGAGACCGAACCGAATCCAAACCCCTTCCTTCCTATTTCATCGTGAACTAGCCTGAGAGTTGGCCTTCGTGCCTTCTGTTGCTCACTGCAGGAAGTTACTGAACCCCGTCCTCTTGCCACAGAGCTGCGCGTGGTCTCCACTACCGGCATCAGTGTCACCACGATGGAGCTGCACCCTCGCCGCCCCGTACAGCAGCGATGCGGATCTCCCCGCACAGCCTTGACCCGCCTCAGCCTCAACTCACCACGGCAACAATATCCTAAACCTTCGACCCCACGGTGAGCCACGACCTTCTCCCCCATGGTGAGCACCGCCACCTCGCTGGACCCGCCATTTGAGCCATGGCGTCCCGCACTAAGGGACGCGTAGGCCGAGCCCCTCCCGGCTCAGGACACTCGTACACACGACACGAGACCTTTCAGCCAAATCGAACCACCGGCGTTCCAAGAACGTCGGCGTGGTCGAGGAGTACCCAAACCACCACCATGATCGTGTTCCGGTTTTACCTTGTGCCCTTGGACTCCAAGACCGCCGCCACTCTACTCATGTCGCCGAAGGACACGATGGACGCCAATCGAGAAGGGAGAAGATCTCTGGAAGTCCTGCCTGGTCGCCCCGACGCACACCGACGCCCCGTCCGAGCTTCACCTTAGCTACCGTCACACCGTGATTCGCCCTGCTCGTGCACACCGTTGGAACCCAGACACATCCCGACACCTCCTAGAAACTTGCAGCCACCTTCGGCCAGCATCTAGCCACTCTAGCCAGCCTCGGCCAGTCACCAGCCCTGCCCGGCCAGCAATGACCAGCCAGCAGTAGGCCACGACCAGCCAGCAGCAGGCCACAACTAGCCGCAGCAAGCCATAGCAGGCCAGGAGGTACCAGCAGCTGGCCAAGAGGAGTCAGGACATGTAGCAGCAAGCCTCGCCACTTTTATTTGACACTGACCCTATCTGGCCTTCGTGTCGTAGCTCCGTTGCTAGATCTTGAGGCCCTGTAGATGATGTTGGACTATTGGGAAGCCAAGTGATATACGACGCTGAACTATTGAAGAACCTTTTCTCTTACTTCCTATACTCCTGCCCTCCATATTGTATATCTATCCTTATAATCCGTCTGCTCATATCTCTGTTGTACCCTATCTTTACGATCTGTCTGTACATGTATCTGTTGCACCCTATTCTCACGATTTATCTGTATCTGTATTTGTAATACAGGATCCATCCGTCTTAATGCTATGGAAATGTGCTACTCCACTGTCTTGCTGAGTCATGTCTGTGGATCTTATTGCTGGTTATCCTTGTTGTCTGTCTGTGTGCCGTGCCTTCGAGCCGGCTGAGGGATCGTACCTCGTTCGGACTAGATTAGACTTGCTTTAATTTGAAGTCTGTTTATGACTACGCTAGCATTCGTTCGTGCTTCATGGACCCTGCATCGGCTAAAGAGCCGATTCAGTTATGCTTTCATGAATAGATCATGCATATAGACTTATTTGGATATCAAACGATCTAGCTTTGTTTGCTAGGTTTGTCGAAGCCCGCTGGCCGTTAGACCTGGTGAACACAGACTTGGTGAACTTAGCGAAGAGGATTTACTAAAGCCGTCGGCCTTCTAGACCAGCTTTAGCAGATCTCTGTTTGTTTGATGTACAGATCAGATCTGTACACGTGATCTATTTTCTTTTATGCACATTAACCGAATTAGATCGGCTAGCACGTTATTATCTTCATATGAATATCCTGATAGCCGTTTTACTTCATTATTATACTATCGGTTCATAACATGATGGAATCGGCTTTCTAGTCGATCTCCGATTATACTGGCTCTTTGAGCCGTACAGTTGGAACTATCTGGACTCACCAGTTAGTTCCGCCTTGGGTTACTGATTATATCTGTTTCCTTGTCAATTGCAAGTTAAATTGACTGGCACACTTGGGTGTTACCGACACTCTCAGACCGGGTCCGAAGCTAGCTGGATCTGCGAGAGCTTTACTGCTTTCAAGGGTCGTTTCCGGCTTCGCTGGTGTGTTGGGCTTAGGGAACCACTTTTTGTGCCTACACACTTTTTGGCACGCCCAGTGGGACCGATCACTGAAGACCATGGCAAAAGGGAAGACCGCGGCAGATAGCTCCACCAAGGAGGCCGGAGGCCTTAGGGATGATGGTGTCCTCAGGGTCAGGATCGAAGACCTCAACGAGGAGGATGCGGCAGTGCTGAACAAGATCGTCGAAGAATTCGCTGATGCCTGCCTGCTTTCATTCAGCAAGCAGCGCGATGGCTCCATAGTGAAGAAGAATGCATTCCCGAGGTGGATCATGGACGACCATTCTGATAAATCTGAAGAGGAGTGCAAGGCCGACCTCAAACAGATGCTGGAAGAAGCGACCTGGGAGGCTGCTTATTCAGCAGTCGGCCACCACCACAAATCCTTCCTGCAGACGTTCTATAACATCATGAAGACCGTCCTCAAGCGGCAGGATTGAGAGTCTTTGGGTCCGGTTTACTTCAACATACCCGCAGAAGACGCGGATCCAAAAGCAGCGGCAGGGACCTCCAGTTCCTCACCGCAACAGCCGAGCCAGCCGAAAGCGCCAGTGCAAGGTGCCACGGTGGCCGGTTCGGCTCAAAAAATAGCAGCTTCTCCCAGATTATACAAAGATCACACTCCAGAGGAGATCGCCGCTTTCATGCAGGCCACTGGGCAGATGGTGAACTCGATGAACTCACCAGTGGTGAACCCGGCGGCTAGAAATACGCTAGCGGCAGACACGGCCAACCTTACCCTTGGATACCACGAGGGGATTACATATCAAGATCTTCAGGCAGCGCCGCATCCAGGGTACGCCCAGACGCCTAACAATCAGCTGCTAGAGCAGATGAGTGCCATGCTCCGTGATACGTTCTGTTTGCAGCCGAAGACCAGGACTGGAATCAAGTACAGGCGTCCTTACCCCGAGTGGTTCGACCGAGTGACGTTGCCGCCCAGGTATCGCTTGCCCGACTTCTCCAAGTTCAGTGGGCAGGACGACATCACCACCATGGAGCATATCAGCCGCTACCTGACCTAGCTCGGCGAGGCCTCATATGAGGTAGCTCACAGGGTCCGGCTCTTTCCGCTATCACTGACAGGGCCGGCGTTTAGCTGGTTCGCGTCCATGGAGCCTGGCTTGATTCAAGGTTGGGAAGATCTGGAGACCAAGTTCCATAATTACTTCTTCTCTGGCACCGGGGAGAAGGACATCACAGATCTCACCAACATGCGCCAAAGGCCGAATGAAGTTGGATCGGCTTTCATTAGGTGATTCAGGGAAACCAGGAACATGTGCTACTCCTCGAACCTGAACGACAAGCAGCTCGCCAAGATAGTGGTCAGTGGGCTGCTCCCACACGTCCAAGAAAAGCTGGTGGGCACCAACTTCAACAGCATCAGCGAGGTGATGCAGAGGGTGGCCGCATTAGAGCAGCAGGCCCAGAGCTTCAAGAAGGAATCGAAATACAAACAGTCGGCTTACGTCTGTAATTCCGACTCAGAGGATGGGGAGAACGAAGAAGTGGCCGCTGTTGAGCTCAAATGGGGTACAAAGCCCATGGCCGTGCCAAAAGGTCGGAGCGCGGAGGATCAATACGACTTTGACACGCGCAAGCTGGACAAGCTCTTCGACCTGTTAGTCAGTGCGGGCCACATCACCTTCCCGGCTGACTACGTCAAGCCATCTCCTGAAGACTTGCAGGGGAAACCGTTCTGCCAGTACCACGGCCTCACCTCACACTCCACAAACAACTGCCACAATTTCAAAGCAGCAATCCAGAATGCCATTAGGCATGGCCTATTGAAATTTGAGGCCCCTCCCAAGGGGAAGATAAAAATCGACAAATTCCCATTCCCGAAGGGGCAGAAATGGTCCAGATCGCAAACCCCCCAGCCAAGGTGAAGGTGCTGACCTCCGAAAGGGCTAAGAAGAACTCCTCGGTTGATACCGATGCGCAGATCACAGCTGAGGAGCTGGCGTTGATCAAAGAAAGGAGGGAGCAGAACCAGAAGCAGCTGGAGAACGGAGAGTCCAGCGGCACCAAGAGCAGGAGGCCCACGCACCAGCATCTCCTGAATAAGTGGCGGCGTCTGAAAGTGTAACAACCCTAAAAATCCACACAATCTAAAAATCCCAACCAATTAAAATTTTTCATTTATTTATTGTGAAAACCCATTTTTCTTGTGCAAGCATATAGGTTTTATTATGAATTTGGTAAATAAAGGAGTGTAGTTTGCATTTTTATTTCCATTCACATAGAATAATAGCCTATGCATCACATTTGGGATTTATTGCAATTTATGTTTGAATTTACTCAATATTTAAAATGGGCAATATATGTATATATACACTAAAATGAAAATAGAAAAGGAAAAAGAGAGTTAGGCCAGCCATTCGGCCAGCCGGGTCGCTAAGCCAGCCCAAGCCAGCCCGACCTTCCTCTCCTCACCTCACCGCACGCGGCCCACGTTGCGGCTCGGCAGCGCGCGCGCGACCGGCACACACACGCTCGCGCTCGCTGCCAACCCGACCCCGCCTGTCAGCCGCTCTCGCCCTCCCACTGTTCTTCTTCCTCACGAAGGCGACGCGCCTGCCGGGGGTGTCGCGCGAATGGCGTGACCCCGGTCCCATAGCCGACAGCATGGCAGAGCCCTGACCCCGCTGTCCCCCTCCTGTCCCCTCCTTTCTTGGCCACCAAGCGAACCCGCGCCCATCCGGAGCCCTAGATCCACTCGAGCCACGGCCCTTCGATCGGTCGAGCGCAATCAGGACCGTTCGCCATTGGAGCTGGCCAAGCTCGCCTATAAATTGGAGCACCCCGTAGCCCTACCCTCATTTCCCCTCGCCGTCACCGCAGCACAGACTGGCACACTGCACCAAACCGAGAGAGAGAGCGTAGGAGAAGGGCGGAGCAGAGGAGGAGAAGCTGCCGGAGCGCCGCCGCCGCGGAGCACGCCGGAGCCGGACACGGAGGAGAAGCCCGAGCTGCGGACGAGGAGAGGCACGGCACTGCGATCGCTCTGCACGGCTCCGACTCGCCACTGCACCGCCATCCTAGCTTCACCGACACCACGGTGAGCCATCGCACGCCATGTCCGAGCCTTGCCCTGCTTTTGCCATGGCGTCCCACCCTCGGGACGCGCAGGCACGAGCCCTTACCGGCTCGGGAAGATCACCTGCACCATGCACTCATTCGACCGGCCGAAACCCCCGGACTACAAGCTTGCTAGACCGAGAACGCAGCACGACGCGTTCTCGGCGGAGCGCGCTCACCACCGACGCGTTCCGACGCCGAATCACCTGTTCCGAGCAATCCGACTAGCACCCGTATAGGTTAGAACATCGTGGAGCACCGCCACGACCCCCTCGAGCTAGCTACGCGGATCTAAGCGCTAGAGGAAGCCTGAATCGCCTTGGCCGCGTGCGCCGCGACCTTACCGGAGCGCCGCCGCGAGCCGTCGCCAAAAGAAGGTCATGCCATGGCTAAAGTTCGCCACCAGAATGTTGTATGCTTCTCTGGCCTCACCAATTTGACAAGACCGCATTCGATTGAACCAATACTTGGTCGTAGCCGCGATGCCGCTTTCCGCCATCGTCGGCGACACGCCGCCGCCACAACCGAGCACCTTGGAAAGCTCGGTAGCCAAAATTGGTAGTTGGTATACCATCGCCATAGACCCTGGACGCGTATACATCTCCTAGAAGACCTCCTTAGCCCCGCCGGAACCTCACCGTCGCGACGACATCGCCGCCGACAGGTTCCGCCTCGCCTAAATCCGTTCCGAGTACCCCCGGTCGCTTCGCGCTGCGGAGAAAGGCCGCCGAGGTTCGCCAAGTCTGCCTCGGCACCGCCGCTAGAAAGCCGAGCCCTGTCTTGCCAAAATATGGTCATCGCCGCCCTGTCATCGTCCGCCGCACCGGAGAGACACCGCCGCCTTGAACAGACGCCCTGGAACCCTGCTAGCACCGAATCTCCGATTCGCCCGAGCCTCCCCAGGAGAGCTCGGGAGAGCAGCCCCCTCGGGCGCCCAAATTTCCGATTCGCCCGAGCCTCACCGGGAGAGCTCGGGAGAGCAGCCCCCTCGGCGCCCAAATGTCCGATTCGCCCGAGCCTCCGCGGGAGACCTCGGGAGAACGGCACCCTCGGGCGCCCAAATTTCCGATTCGCCCGAGCCTCACCGGGAGAGCTCGGGAGAGCAGCCCCTTCGGCGCCCACATTTCTGATTTGCCCGAGCCTCCGCGGGAGACCTCGGGAGAGCGGCACCCTCGGGCGCCCAAATGTCCGATTCGCCCGAACCTCCGCGGGAGACCTCGGGAGAACGGCACCCTCGGCGCCCCGAATCTCCGATTCGCCCGAGCCCCGCCGAGCTAAACCGAACTACGCCGAGCACCGCCAAGCTACCCCCGACCACCGCCGAACTATGCCGAGCTCCGCCGAGATACCCCCAACCACAGCCGAGCTACCACCGACCACCGCCGAGCCACGCCGAGCTACGCCAACTCCGGCAACTCTCTGGGAACCAGCATCGAACACCTGGTGGGCGACCATCGGGTCTGTGTTCTGTTGAGGCACCACTTGCCGCACTACTGGACCCGCGCGCCACGTGGACCAATCCCAAGCTGCCCCTGATTAACCGACCAGTTTTCCCATTTTCAGAAAATAGGATAATCTTCGGAAATTCATAACTTATTCATACGATGTCCAAAAATTGCGCACCATATATCAAAATTCTCAGAAAAATGAGATCTACAATCTAAGACTGTGTTTGTGTGCATTTGGCTCTTTATTTTATTGGATTTTTCTGAAATACTCTATAGGAGTCGCTGACGCGACTATTTCGTGTTCGATTTCAGAGCCGGAGGAGGATCTGACTAAGGAAGACGACCTCGAGTACTTTCAGGAGCTAGGAGACGACTACGAAGGTGCCACGTCCCACCAAATCCTTAGATCCTAAATACGCATTGCAAATGGCATTGTTGCTATTGCTTTATGATTATGTATGGATTGGTTGCATGGTAGTATATTTGAATTCCCTGCCTTGATAAGACTTTACCCTGCTATCCGCTGTTAGGTTAGCTGCTGCTTAATTTACTGTTACTCTTCCACTACTTTCTACTTGCTATATGCTATGTGGTGGAATTGGGACGGTGTATAACTGATTATAACCACTGGGAGAGAGTGCTGCGTGCGTCTTGGGTGCGTGGTAAGGGTTGATGTCGACCAAGTGGGATGTGAGACAAGTCCATGGGGCAAGTCGTGCCGGGGGTGCAACCTGGGCATCCCCAAGTGAGATACCTGTGGCGGGTAAAGTTGTTGAGGAGGTTCCGGGTGGGATAGCCTTGGTGGTTTGAAGCCCGTGGACGGAGGTGCTGTGATAGCACGGGGAGAGTATCCCCTAAGTGGAGATGCCTGCTTGGTCACAACCTAGGATCTGACTAGTGACCGGAAACATCTGGATTCCCTTGCTACTCGCTCGCTTCTGATGGGCGGGAGACGGCTGGACTACTTGGTAGGGCGGTGCCACTACTGCTAGGTTGAGAGGTGATAAGGGTGGACGGTGACGGATGGCGGATTCCCGTACCGTTCTAGATGCGCAGTACCACTGATGGGGCCCGGTACTGCGTCTCCCAGTCTCAGCATGACGGTGTTGGATCCGGAATATCCCAGGGCTGAGTGGTAGGGTGGCATCGACCTAGGCAAGCAAGCACCCGGAATTCTGCCTAGATGATTGTACAGCATCGATGATGGCTAATCTTGTGAGTAGTAAAACCTCTGCAGAGTGTATGGTTGATCGATCGATACATAAGTCAACTCGTTGGCTATGGACCTTTCCTAATGTTTCTGCAACCACTATTAGATGAGAGCATATTCTTTTCTCCCCCTGGATAACATTGTTCCGGCAGTGTACCCGTTGTGGTAGTGTGCCGCTGAGATAGGCCCGAGAGGGAGTTGGGCCTGTCGAATGAGAGTGAGGTGTGGGTATGTGAGGTGTGGTGATGGGAAAAGGGAAAATGGTGTTAACTGGTGATAAAACTTGACTAATTAAACATTAATTATAGCTGCATAGGAAAACCTCAGCCTATAGGTCTGCTTGTATAGCCTTGCATCCACTTTCCACAAAGCAAATGCTGCATAGGTGGGCTCCGTGGCCAGTACAAATCGTACTGATAAATTTGCTGTCAGGTGATGAGAATGAGTACAACTTCGAGGGAGATGATGACGAGGAATAGGGTCACGTGCTACACTCAAGTTGGCCGTGAAGGATGAATCGCTTCCGCATCTTCTAAAGCTCCTCTGAATGTTGATTCCGCCAATGTGGCGATGTAATAAGTGTTTATGTAAGACTTAATTACTGTTGTATGGATCCTGGTGTCAACTGAGATATGGGTAATTTCATGGATTGTCCCAAGCAATCTGATGAATTACAATTCGAGCCTGTGGATTTCCCTTCGCGGAAATCGAGGTCGTTTCAGTTGGTATCAGAGCCATACTTGACTGTAGGACGAGACCCATAGAGAATGGACGTTAGAATAGGAAGCCAGACTCTCTTTCGGTTATATTACCGACCTTGCATTCACTTTTTATGCAATGGCTTATCTAATACAAGGACCTGCTAATCCGTTTCTTGAAAAATTCGCAGATGACCAGCCTTGGACCACCACTTCGTCCACTGCACGATGGCACTATTGAGATCCCGATCAAATGGCCATTGACCTTATGCACCAGTAGCTTATGGGACCCTACGTGGCCCTTAGACTAGTGATACCATGAGTTGTCCTATCATTGGCTATCTGCGCATAGCACGATCTTCTTAGCAGCTAGGAACATCCTTTATATAATAATAACCATGTGATGAGTGACATTTGGATCTTATGCTTCTTATGGTTCTCTATGCTTCTTTGGTTGAGTGTAGGATAGCCTGAAAAATGTTTTAATTCATTTAAATCGTTGAAAACATCTAACTCCTACTTAAACCACTACAAGATTATTACTGCACTGAGCACGTACCTAATAGCTTCAGATGTCGATGAGACGTTCCGCGCGCCTGGAGAACCGCCAGCCCTCCCCTGCACCTGCGCCAGGACGCGGGCGTGGTCGCAACCGTGGACGCCCAGCTGGCAGGCGAGTTGGAGTTAACTTGGAAGAAGAGCTGCGCCGGGCAGAGGATGCACCGCCGGTGAACGATCCACCACCACAGGGTGAGAGTGTGCCTCCGCCACCGCCATCGCCGCCGCCACCAACGTTGGCGGAAGTGATGGCTCAGCAGACCCAGCTGCTGAATGCCATAGCTGCTGGGATGAACAGGCACCACGGGCCACCCCAGAATGACTTCCAAAGGAAACTGGAGGGTTTCCTGAAGCTGAGGCCACCTACCTTCGACGGGACCGACAGCGATCCCCTCGCTGCCGACGATTGGCTTAAAGAGATGGAGAAGAAGCTGGACCTGACCACTTGCTCCGACGAGGAGTGTGTTGGGATTGCTAGCCACCAGCTGATCGGTGCTGCACGGGCATGGTGGGACAACTACACCAGCGCTCACGAGGATCCAGCACGCATTGACTGGGATGAGTTCACCGAGGCTTTCCGTGACCACCACATTCCTGAGGGAGTCATGGAGGCCAAGGAGAACGAGTTTCGTAACATCTCCTAGGGAGCTGATCGGATCCACGAGTACACCACCCGCTTCAACTGCTTGCTCCGCTACGCACCTGCGTCTTGCGTGAGTTCCGAGAAGGAAAAGATGTACTACTACAGGAAGGGACTTCAGACCAAGATCAGGTTGGCTCTGTCAGGGAACAAGAGCTACACTCTGCGTGAGCTGATTGACCGCTGTATTGAGATCGAGAAGGATCGCATGGAAGCACGACTGGAATTCGAGGCCCAGAACAAGGGAAAGAAGCGCCGCTCTGAGGGACCCGCTCGCGCTGCTCCACCCCAGAGACAGTGAACGGGTGCACCTCCGCCTTTCCGGACTCGCCAGGGACCCTCTTCGGGAACGAGCCGTGGTGGTACCAACAGCAGCAACTATCACCACCCCGCTCAGACCTACCCTGTGCCGACTCGAGCTGTGCAGAACACACCCGCCCCCGCTACCAACACGCCAAGGACAAGCAATTGGAAGGCTCCTGTGACAGCTACAGCAGGCGGTGCGCCCTTCACTTGCTTCGGATGCGGAAAGCCTGGACACCGTGTGGCTGTGTGCCCCGACCTCAACCGTGCACCAGCAGCTGCACAGGGCACACCAAACCGGGGATCTGCTACCCGAGGAAGACTGAACCACATGACCGCTGAGGAAGCTGAAGCTGCACCTGATGCTGTGTACGGTACGTTCCTAGTTCAGGGTAACATGGCTACAGTTCTGTTCGATTCGGGAGCTACATGTTCATACATTTCATCTGCATATGCACGTAAGCATAACATACCTGTAACCCCGAGAGCAAACCCCATCCTAACTAGCTCACCCTTAGGAACCTTCAGAAGCGTTCACATATGTAGAGGAGTGATAATCACTATCGAGGGACTTGACTTTCGAGCTGACCTAACCCTACTACCCTCCAATAGCTTAGATGTCATCTTAGGCATGGACTGGCTAACCAAACACCGGGGAGTGATATCTTGTTCACCTAGATATGTTCAGGTAACCCACCCTTGGGGAACAGCTGTCCGATGTGTACCCCAAACCGAGAGAGTCCAAGCCCTCCTATGTGCCCTGGAGACTAAAGCAGATAAGACAGAGCTGACATTCAGGGATGTGCCAGTAGTCTGTGAATTCAATGACGTATTTCCAGAGGAGTTGCCAGGAATGCCACCAGATAGAGATGTGGAGTTTGTTATAGAGCTGATGCCAGGGACTGCACCGATTGCCAAAAGACCCTACAGAATGTCGGCTGATGAGTTGAAGGAACTCAAGAAGCAGCTGGGAGAATTACTGGAGAAGGGTTTCATTAGGCCTAGTGCTTCGCCCTGGGGATCTCCCGTTTTGTTTGTCAAGAAGAAGGATGGCACGATGAGGATGTGCATTGACTACCGAAATCTGAATGCGGTTACAGTCAAGAATAAGTACCCATTGCCCCGCATCGATGATCTGTTAGATCAATTGAGTAAGGCCAAGTACTTCTCAAAGATCGATCTCCGATCAGGGTATCATCAGATGAAGATCAGGGAAGAAGATATCCCGAAGACTGCATTTGTCACTAGATATGGACAGTATGAGTGCACAGTAGTCTCATTTGGACTCACTAATGCTCCAGCATACTTCATGAACATGATGAACAAGATCTTCATGAATGAGCTAGACAAGTTTGTGGTGGTATTCATTGATGATATATTGGTTTATTCAGCCACAAAAGAGGAACATGAACATCATCTGAGGACCGTATTGGAGAGGTTGTCTCACAACCAGCTATACGCCAAATTCTCCAAGTGCGAATTCTGGCTTGAGGAAGTTGCTTTCCTTGGACACGTACTGTCAGGAGAAGGAGTCGCGGTAGACCCAGCCAAGATTGAAGCTGTGCAAGAGTGGGAACAACCCTGTAATGTGTCAGAAATCAGAAGCTTTTTGGGACTTGCAGGATACTATCGCAGATTTATTGAAAATTTCTCCAAGATTGCAAGACCCATGACCAACTTGCTGAAGAAAGAGAACTAGTTTATCTGGACTCCTGAATGTGAGAAGAGTTTCCAGACCTTGAAGGAGAAGCTCACTACTACACCTGTACTAGCCCTACCCGACATTCACAAAGATTTTGTTGTATATTGTGACGCCTCTCGGCAAGGTTTGGGCTGTGTACTAATGCAAGAAGGAAGAGTGATAGCTTATGCCTCAAGACAGTTGAAGGAACATGAGCAGCGATACCCGACTCATGACCTAGAACTTGCAGCCGTGGTACACGCACTCAAGATTTGGAGACACTATCTGATGAGCAACAAGTGTGACATATACACCGACCACAAGAGCCTGAAGTACTTTTTCACACAGGAAGATCTGAATATGAGGCAGCGCAGATGGCTAGAACTCATCAAGGACTATGATCTTGAGATCCATTACCACCCAGGGAAGGCTAACGTAGTCGCTGATGCACTTAGCCGCAAAAGCTACTGCCATACCCTCATCACCAAGTCTATGCCGTCTGAGCTCAGGAGAGAGTTTGACGCGTTCCACCTCGAGGTAATCTCCTATGGCACGCTAAATGAGCTTCGCGTCGAGTACAATCTCACCTCACGAATCCGTGAAGCGCAAAAGAACTGTCCTGAGATAGACTATATCCGTGGTTTGATGAAGCTGGGAAGAGGCCCCCGAATACCGAGAAGATGAGCAGGGAACTGTATGGTACAAAGATAGAATCTGCGTACCGACGGATTCAGCGATACGAGAAGAGATTCTGTCAGAAGGGCATGACTCCAAATATTGCATTCACCCAGGGTCAGCCAAGATGTACCATGATCTAAGGAAACACTTCTGGTGGGAGAATATGAAGGCAGACATTGCAGGGCATGTAGCCCGATGTGACACTTGCAGCAGAATCAAGGCCGAACATCAACGACCAGCCGGCCTACTACAACCCCTCGCAATTCCAGAATGGAAATGGGAATGCATTTCGATGGATTTTATCGTTGGGTTACCCCGCACCGAGAAGAAACACGATTCGATTTGGGTGATAGTCGACCGTTTGACCAAAGTCGCTCACTTCATTCCCATCAGCATTGGCTACGATGCCGAACGGCTGGCGGATTTATACATAACCCACATTCTGAGACTACACGGGGCACCCACAAGCATAATATCTGATCGAGGCTCACAATTCACGTCTCGATTCTGGCAAGCCTTGCACAAATCCATCGGAACCAAGCTGGACTATAGCACGGCTTATCACCCACAAACTGACGGTCAAACAGAAAGAGTGAACCAAATTCTCGAAGATATGCTCCGAGCTTGTGTGATAAAATACAAGACTAGTTGGGAAAGCTGCTTACCCCACGCTGAATTCTCGTACAACAACAGCTATCAAACAAGCCTCAAGATGTCACCGTTTGAGGCATTGTATGGGAGACCCTGCAGGACCCCGCTAATGTGGTCAGAACCCGGAGAGAGAGCCTTCTTTGGCCCTGCTAAGATTGTAGAAGCAGAGGAAGGCGTAGCACAGGTCAGAGAAAATTTGAGAATTGCACAGAGTAGGCAAAAGAGCTATGCAGATAGAAGACGTAGAGAGCTTGAGTTCAAGGTTGGGGATTATGTCTACCTCAAGGTATCTCCACTTCGTGGCACTGTCAGATTCCACGTGAAGGGGAAATTGGCACCAAGATATGTTGGGCCATACAAGATCTGTAAAAGGGTTGGAAAGCTTGCTTACAAGCTGGAACTACCGGAGGAATTATCTGGAGTACACCCCGTGTTCCATGTCTCGCAATTAAGGAAGTGTTTGAAGCTTCCCGAGGAGCAAGTTCCTACGGATGCATTAGACCTGCAAGACACACTTGAATACAAGGAACATCCGATCAAGATCTTGGCACGGGATACCAAAGAGACGCGGAACAAAACCATTCCGATGTGCAAGGTACAGTGGAGCAATCACACTGAAAGGGAAGCTACGTGGGAGAAAGAATCGGACTTGCGGATTATGTTTCCTTACCTCTTCGATGGGTACGTTATCTCTGAATCTCGAGGTCGAGATCCTAATGAGGGGGGAGGACTGTAACAACCCTAAAAATCCACACAATCTAAAAATCCCAACCAATTAAAATTTTTCATTTATTTATTGTGAAAACCCATTTTTCTTGTGCAAGCATATAGGTTTTATTATGAATTTGGTAAATAAAGGAGTGTAGTTTGCATTTTTATTTCCATTCACATAGAATAATAGCCTATGCATCACATTTGGGATTTATTGCAATTTATGTTTGAATTTACTCAATATTTAAAATGGGCAATATATGTATATATACACTAAAATGAAAATAGAAAAGGAAAAAGAGAGTTAGGCCAGCCATTCGGCCAGCCGGGTCGCTAAGCCAGCCCAAGCCAGCCCGACCTTCCTCTCCTCACCTCACCGCGCACGGCCCACGTTGCGGCTCGGCAGCGCGCGCGCGACCGGCACACACACGCTCGCGCTCGCTGCCAACCCGACCCCGCCTGTCAGCCGCTCTCGCCCTCCCACTGTTCTTCTTCCTCACGAAGGCGACGCGCCTGCCGGGGGTGTCGCGCGAATGGCGTGACCCCGGTCCCACAGCCGACAGCATGGCAGAGCCCTGACCCCGCTGTCCCCCTCCTGTCCCCTCCTTTCTTGGCCGCCAAGCGAACCCGCGCCCATCCGGAGCCCTAGATCCACTCGAGCCACGGCCCTTCGATCGGTCGAGCGCAATCAGGACCGTTCGCCATTGGAGCTGGCCAAGCTCGCCTATAAATTGGAGCACCCCGAAGCCCTACCCTCATTTCCCCTCGCCGTCACCGCAGCACAGACCGGCACACTGCACCAAACCGAGAGAGAGAGCATAGGAGAAGGGCGGAGCAGAGGAGGAGAAGCTGCCGGAGCGCCGCCGCCGCGGAGCACGCCGAAGCCGGACACGGAGGAGAAGCCCGAGCTGCGGACGAGGAGCGGCACGGCACTGCGATCGCTCTGCACGGCTCCGACTCGCCACTGCACCGCCATCCTAGCTTCACCGACACCACGGTGAGCCATCGCACGCCATGTCCGAGCCTTGTCCTGCTTTTGCCATGGCGTTCCACCCTCGGGACGCGCAGGCACGAGCCCTTACCGGCTCGGGAAGATCACCTGCACCATGCACTCATTCGACCGGCCGAAACCCCCGGACTACAAGCTTGCTAGACCGAGAACGCAGCACGACGCGTTCTCGGCGGAGCGCGCTCACCACCGACGCGTTCCGACGCCGAATCACCCGTTCCGAGCAATCCGACTAGCACCCGTATAGGTTAGAGCATCGTGGAGCACCGCCACGACCCCCTCGAGCTAGCTACGCGGATCTAAGCGCTAGAGGAAGCCTGAATCGCCTTGGCCGCGTGCGCCGCGACCTTACCGGAGCGCCGCCGCGAGCCGTCGCCAAAAGAAGGTCATGCCATGGCTAAAGTTCGCCACCAGAATGTTGTATGCTTCTCTGGCCTCACCAATTTGACAAGACCGCATTCGATTGAACCAATACTTGGTCGTAGCCGCGATGCCGCTTTCCGCCATCGTCGGCGACACGCCGCCGCCACAACCGAGCACCTTGGAAAGCTCGGTAGCCAAAATTGGTAGTTGGTATACCATCGCCATAGACCCTGGACGCGTATACATCTCCTAGAAGACCTCCTTAGCCCCGCCGGAACCTCACCGTCGCGACGACATCGCCGCCGACAGGTTCCGCCTCGCCTAAATCCGTTCCGAGTACCCCCGGTCGCCTCGCGCTGCGGAGAAAGGCCGCCGAGGTTCGCCAAGTCTGCCTCGGCACCGCCGCTAGAAAGCCGAGCCCTGTCTTGCCAAAATATGGTCATCGCCGCCCTGTCATCATCCGCCGCACCGGAGAGACACCGCCGCCTTGAACAGACGCCCTGGAACCCTGCTAGCACCGAATCTCCGATTCGCCCGAGCCTCCCCGGGAGAGCTCGGGAGAGCAGCCCCCTCGGGCGCCCAAATTTCCGATTCGCCCGAGCCTCACCGGGAGAGCTCGGGAGAGCAGCCCCCTCGGCGCCCAAATGTCCGATTCGCCCGAGCCTCCGCGGGAGACCTCGGGAGAACGGCACCCTCGGGCGCCCAAATTTCCGATTCGCCCGAGCCTCACCGGGAGAGCTCGGGAGAGCAGCCCCTTCGGCGCCCACATTTCCGATTCGCCTGAGCCTCCGCGGGAGACCTCGGGAGAGAGGCACCCTCGGGCGCCCAAATGTCCGATTCGCCCGAACCTCCGCGGGAGACCTCGGGAGAACGGCACCCTCGGCGCCCCGAATCTCTGATTCGCCCGAGCCCCGCCGAGCTAAACCGAACTACGCCGAGCACCGCCAAGCTACCCCCGACCACCGCCGAACTATGCCGAGCTCCACCGAGATACCCCCAACCACAGCCGAGCTACCACCGACCACCGCCGAGCCACGCTGAGCTACGCCAACTCCGGCAACTCTCTGGGAACCAGCATCGAACACCTGGTGGGGGACCATCGGGTCTGTGTTCTGTTGAGGCACCACTTGCCGCACTACTGGACCCGCGCGCCACGTGGACCAATCCCAAGCTGCCCCTGATTAACCGACCAGTTTTCCCATTTTCAGAAAATAGGATAATCTTCGGAAATTCATAACTTATTCATACGATGTCCAAAAATTGCGCACCATATATCAAAATTCTCAGAAAAATGAGATCTACAATCTAAGACTGTGTTTGTGTGCATTTGGCTCTTTATTTTATTGGATTTTTCTGAAATACTCTATAGGAGTCGCTGACGCGACTATTTCGTGTTCGATTTCAGAGCCGGAGGAGGATCTGACTAAGGAAGACGACCTCGAGTACTTTCAGGAGCTAGGAGACAACTATGAAGGTGCCACGTCCCACCAAATCCTTAGATCCTAAATACGTATTGCAAATGACATTGTTGCTATTGCTTTATGGTTATGTATGGATTGGTTGCATGGTAGTATATTTGAATTCCCTGCCTTGATAAGACTTTACCCTGCTATCCGCTGTTAGATTAGCTGCTGCTTAATTTACTGTTACTCTTCCACTACTTTCTACTTGCTATATGCTATGTGGTGGAATTGGGACGGTGTATAACTGATTATAACCACTGGGAGAGAGTGCTGCGTGCGTCTTGGGTGCGTGGTAAGGGTTGATGTCGACCAAGTGGGATGTGAGACAAGTCCATGGGGCAAGTCGTGCCGGGGGTGCAACCTGGGCATCCCCAAGTGAGATACCTGTGGCGGGTAAAGTTGTTGAGGAGGTTCCGGGTGGGATAGCCTTGGTGGTTTGAAGCCCGTGGACGGAGGTGCTGTGATAGCACGGGGAGAGTATCCCCTAAGTGGAGATGCCTGCTTGGTCACAACCTAGGATCTGACTAGTGACCGGAAACATCTGGATTCCCTTGCTACTCGCTCGCTTCTGATGGGCGGGAGACGGCTGGACTACTTGGTAGGGCGGTGCCACTACTGCTAGGTTGAGAGGTGATAAGGGTGGACGGTGACGGATGGCGGATTCCCGTACCGTTCTAGATGCGCAGTACCACTGATGGGGCCCGGTACTGCGTCTCCCAGTCTCAGCATGACGGTGTTGGATCCGGAATATCCCAGGGCTGAGTGGTAGGGTGGCATCGACCTAGGCAAGCAAGCACCCGGAATTCTGCCTAGATGATTGTACAGCATCGATGATGGCTAATCTTGTGAGTAGTAAAACCTCTGCAGAGTGTATGGTTGATCGATCGATACATAAGTCAACTCGTTGGCTATGGACCTTTCCTAATGTTTCTGCAACCACTATTAGATGAGAGCATATTCTTTTCTCCCCCTGGATAACATTGTTCCGGCAGTGTACCCGTTGTGGTAGTGTGCCGCTGAGATAGGCCCGAGAGGGAGTTGGGCCTGTCGAATGAGAGTGAGGTGTGGGTATGTGAGGTGTGGTGATGGGAAAAGGGAAAATAGTGTTAACTGGTGATAAAACTTGACTAATTAAACATTAATTACAGCTGCATAGGAAAACCTCAGCCTATAGGTCTGCTTGTATAGCCTTGCATCCACTTTCCACAAAGCAAATGCTGCATAGGTGGGCTCCGTGGCCAGTACAAATCGTACTGATAAATTTGCTGTCAGGTGACGAGAATGAGTACGACTTCGAGGGAGATGATGACGAGGAATAGGGTCACGTGCTACACTCAAGTTGGCCGTGAAGGATGAATCGCTTCCGCATCTTCTAAAGCTTCTCTGAATGTTGATTCCGCCAATGTGGCGATGTAATAAGTGTTTATGTAAGACTTAATTACTGTTGTATGGATCCTGGTGTCAACTGAGATATGGGTAATTTCATGGATTGTCCCAAGCAATCTGATGAATTACAATTCGAGCCTGTGGATTCCCCTTCGCGGAAATCGAGGTCGTTTCAGAAAGAGAAGGACCATCAGATGCAGCTGCAGCGCGAAGAGGAGGAATACCGCAGGTGGCTCCGCGAGGAAGAAGAGGCGTGCTATCACGAAGAAATGGCTCGCCGCCGGGAAGGTGAGGAGGATCACTGGCATTGCCCGTTCTTCCGACACTGCTGGAACGAAGGCTTGAGACTGCCAATGCTGCGCAACTGTCCAGAGTGCAGCGATCAGTACCGAGAGTACAGGCAGTCCCAGGTCAACCGCCGGTCTGTGCACGAGAGGCTAGGAAGCCCCCGTAGCCCGTGAGATCGGCGTGAAAAAAGGGACCTGCGTGATCGACTTGATGAGGCGGTGGTTGAACGCCAACAGCCGGTTTGGCAGGAGAACCAGTGGTGCCCAGGAGATCTAACTAGAAGCCAAAGGCGCCGGGTGCAGCGGCTCAGGAACAAGGAGCTCCAAGCTGAGGGGCGTGCCAAGCGGGTGTGGCGCGAAAAGCCTTCACAAAGTAATGGGAAAGCTGTGGCCGACGCGCAGATGGTGTTTGTGCTACCTGCAGAGTTCAGAGCCAAGAAGTACTATACCGATTCTGACTCAGACGACTCGGGATCAGAAGAAGGAGTGGCCAAGTTGGTGCTCGCACAGCAAGCTACTTTTGACAAGCCGGCCAAGAATCGACATCTGAAGGCCCTCTACCTCAAAGGTTACGTCGACGGCATGCCCATGACGAAGATACTGATGGACGGCGGTGCCACTGTCAATCTCATGCCCTACACCACATTCCGCAAGCTAGGCAAGGGCCCCGATGATCTGATAGAAACCGATCTGATGCTCAAGAATTTCGGGGGCAATTCTTCCAACACTCGGGGGGCAATCAACGTCGAGCTGACAGTGGGGAAGAAGACACTGCTCACCACCTTTTTCGTGATCGACAGTAAGGGCGCCTACAGCTTGCTGCTCAGACACGACTGGATCCATGCCAACTGCTGCATGCCATCCACCATGCATCAGTGCCTCATTCAGTGGCATGGCGATGAGGTCGAAGTGGTCTCGGCCGACGACTCGGTCAGCGTGGCGACGGCGGATGCCGCGTACTGGGAAGCTGGGGATCATGACTGTTTCTCTGGCAAGGTTTGGGGAGGAGGCTCCATCAGGGTCAGCGATGAGAGTCAACAGGCGATCAGGGCAATCGGCTCTGAGTATTTTTATTAAATGGAGAATCCGATCGACGGCACAGAGGGTAAGTTGGGGCAAGGATTCACGTCGGCCGACAAGCTCGAAGAAGTAGATGTTGGACCTGGCGACAGGCCAAGGCCGACATTTATTGCCGCCGACCTAGACCCGGAGTTCAGGGAGGAGCTGATTCAACTGCTAAAGGAGTACAAAGATTGCTTCGCCTGGGAATATTATGAGATGCCTGGATTGGACAAATCTATTGTTGAGCACAGGCTACCCATCAAGCCAGGGTTTCAGCCACACAAGCAGCCTCCACGTCGGTTTAGAGAGGACGCTCTACCTGATATTAAGGCCGAAATCACGAGGCTGTTAGAAGCCAAGTTCATTCGAGCTTGCCGATATGCCGAATGGATATCGAACATTGTCCCTGTGTACAAGAAGAATGGTGAATTGCGAGTCTGCATCGACTTCAGGGATTTAAATAGAGCCACACCGATGGATGGCTACCCTATGCCAATAGCCGATATGCTGGTAGACTCAGCTGCTGGGCACCAGGTCATTAGCTCCATGGATGGCAATGCTGGTTATAATCAAATTTTTATGGCTGATGAAGACATCCCGAAGACTGCCTTCAGGTGCCCTAGTGCGCTTGGTTTGTTTGAATGGGTGGCCATGACGTTTGGTTTGAAGAATGCCGGTGCAACTTATCAAAGAGCTATGAATTATATATTTCATAAGTTGATTGGCAAAATCGTTGAAATTTATATAAATGACGTGGTGGTGAAATCCAAGAGCTATAAGGATCACCTGGCCGATCTGAGGGCCACTCTGGAGTGCACAAGGAGACATGACTTGAAGATGAATCCTAACAAGTGTGCATTCGGCGTGTCGGCTGGCGAATTTCTGGGATTCATGGTCCACCGCAAAGGGATAGAGATCGGCAGCAAGAGCAAGAAGGTGATCGATGAACTTGTACCTCCAACCAATAAGAAGGAATTGCAATCCTTACTCGGTAAGATTAACTTTATCAGAAGGTTCATCACCAACTTATCAGAGAAGGTGCTGCCGTTCTCGCCATTGTTGAAGCTCAAGAATGATCAAGAGTTCAAATGGGGTGACGTGCAACAGAAGGCTTTTGACGAAATCAGAGAATACATGAAAACTCCACCTGTCTTAGTACCGCCATGGACAGGGAAGCCTTTTAAGTTGTACGTGACGGCCGAAAGCTATACTATTGGATCGGCCCTTTTTCAAGAGTTTGAAGGGAAGGAGAGAGCAGTTTTCTACCTGAGCAGGCAGCTCCTTGACCCTGAGACAAGATATACACCGACCGAGAAATTGTGCTTGTGCCTATTCTATTCATGCACCAAGTTAAGGCACTACCTGCTTGCCTCGGAGTGTGTGGTGGTGTCCAAGGAGGATGTCATCAAGCACATGCTTTCGATGCCAATTTTAAATGGTCGGATCGGCAAATGGATCCTGGCGCTCTCAGAGTTTGACTTGAGGTTCGAATCGGCTAAGGCAGTCAAAGGCCAGGCGATAGCTGATTTCATCATATAGCATCACGGAGGATCGGCTAATGTAGTAGATATAGCGCCATGGACTATGTTCTTTGATGGCTCTTCATGCAAACAAGGTGGTGGCGCCGGAGTAGTGCTCATCTCGCCACGGGGTGTGCGCTTTGAGTATGCTTTCCAGATCAGGCCGATTGTCACAAACAATCAGGCTGAATATGAAGCCGCGTGGAAAGGTTTTCAGCTTCTGCATGAAGCAATGGCCGATGCAGTTGAGGTATTTGGCGATTCACAACTAGTCATCAACCAATTGCTCGGCCTGTATGAGTGTAAAGACGAGATACTCAGAGGCTATTATGATCAGTGCCAGGCTCTCATCAAGAAGTTCATGATGGTATCTCTCTGTTACATCCCCAGGGCCCAGAACCAGGAGGCTAATCGGCTGGCGCAGAACGCGTCGGGTTATCGGCCGATGCAGGAGATTTGCAACAGCGAGCAATCAGCTGATGACTGGAGGGGCGAGATAGCAGGTTACCTGGCAAATCCTTCACAACGGGTCAACAGAAAGCTAAGGTACAAAGCCACCAAGTACGTGTTGCTGGATGGTCAGTTGTATTACAAGACTGTTGAAGGAGTGCTACTCAAATGCCTGGGGACAGCGGAATCAGTGAAGCTGATGAGCGAAGTACACGATGGAGTCTGCGGTGCACATCAATCGGCTCACAAGATGAAGTGGATCATCAGGAGGACTGGTTACTATTGGCCTACGATGCTGGAAGATTGTTTCAAATATTGTAAAGAGTGTCAAGAATGCCAGAAGTTCAGGAATATACAGAAGTCTCCAGCCTCTGCTATGAATCCTATAATCAAGCCATGGCCGTTTAGAGGATGGGGTATTGATCTAATCGGCCAAATCTACCCACCGTCGAGCAAGGGTCACAAATGGATCCTGGTGGCGACTGATTACTTCACCAAGTGGGTAGAAGCCATTCCTTGGAGGAACGTCACTTCAGCTGACGTGATCAAATTTGTAAAGGAGCACATTATTTACAGGTTTGGCATACCTCAGACGATCACAACTGATCAGGGGACAATGTTCACTTCAGAGGAGTTTATGACCTTTGCTGACGACATGGGCATCAAGATTTATAATTCATCGCCATATTATGCCCAGGCCAACGGACAAGCAGAAGCTTCCAATAAAATTTTGATCAAGGTCATCAAGAAAAAGATTGAGCAGAACCCTAGAAAATGGTATTTGCATTTGAGCGAGGCACTATGGGCATATCGCATGGCACAGCATGGATCGATCAAAGCTTCACCTTATGAGCTAGTCTATGGACACGCTGCTGTCCTGCCATGGGAGATTCGGTCTGAGGCACGGCGCATCACGTTGCAAAACAAGCTTACAGCCGGTGAATACAAAGACATTATGATGGACAGTCTAGAAGATTTGCACTGTCATCGGCTTAAGGCTTTGGAACACATTGAAACGAACAAGGTACGGGTGGCCAAGTGTTACAACACTAAGGTAAGAAGCAAGAGCTTCACCGAATCAGAGCTAGTATGGAAAGTCATTCTGCCTATTGGTACGAAAGATAGCCGATTCGGTAAGTGGTCGCCAAACTGGGAAGGCCCGTATCTTGTGGTTGAATGCGCCCCAGGTAATGCTTACATCCTTGAGGATTTAGAAGGACAGAGACTCGCCAGGGCCATCAACGGGAAGCATCTGAAGAAATACTACCCTAGCATCCCAGTTGGGGGGTGATAGCCGATTCATGTGAATCTGGCTCTAACAGCCGATGCCGTGTAAGCGGGTCGCCTTCAGGTCAAAAATGGCCAACATCGTAGTAACGAGTCGTCCTTAGCACAAAAATGAAATGCCCTCGATGGGGTGTAACAGCCGATGCGACAAGCATCGCCTTTAGTCCAAAAAAGAAAAATAATAAAGGAAAATGTATATGTATCCGGACACATATGGAAATCAGATTGATGCTTTTTGAAGAAAGTTTTATTTCTGATTGTGCCTACAGGAGCCCAATTACATTCTAATCATGCGTGGCTTTATCTATGATGTCCTGGGCGTCGGTGACAGCCACGACCTCGTCGGCGTGAGGGAAGAAGTTCGCCAGTTGGGCGCTGGCCTCCTCCATATTCTGGCCCTCCGGGAACCCAGGCTTGACAGCCTCCAGAATAATGCCGGAGCGGAGTCGCGCGGCTGTGAGAGACCCAATGGCGCCGTGACGAATACCGGCCATGGCCACCTGGGAGACGTGGTGGTGAACATCCAGGAGCCGCTCCGCCTACGTGTTGCCACAGGCATTAACGGCATTGGCGGCGGCCTCGGCAGCCACACGCAACTCTTCAAGCTGCGCGGTCAGGGATGCAAAAGAAAGAAGTGTCAGCATGAAGGTGATTGTCAGTGCGTCACAATTCAAGATGTTAACGGCCACTGCACCGTCCGATTTGGCGAGTTGGGCTTGCACCCTGGCCACATCGGTTTCAGCGGCCTTAAGGGCAGCGGCTTGGGCTTCGGTGACACCCTGCAACTGGCCATTCTCCTTCGTAGCCTCTGAGTAGAGGTTATGGTACTCGACCATCTGGTGATGGAATCGGCGACCGTCAGCGGCGGTGTAGGACCCATCAGAAGACCCCGATTCTGATCTAGCGCTCGGGGCCGGATCTTGAGGGGGTTCCTGAGGAGGCGCAGTTCGGAGAGGCCGGGTGTCCACGCCAATCGGTGCTCCTGGTGGGAAAGGAATCACGTGGGCCTGACTGAAGGTTGACAAAGAAGCAGATGTGTCAGAATCGAAAGAAAACCAATGTCTTGGGTACAGAATGATTTACCTGCTGAAGATGGTTAACTGCCGGGGCGTCACCCAGCGACGACGGTCATGATACGGGTCAGCAGCGGAATCCGCGCCAGGGGTAGCTCCAGCGGCTGCAGGGACGGCCTGAGACAGCCCGGCACCGGTTTCTGAACCTCCGACGCCGGCAGTTCCCACATCACTGCGCAAGACGGTGATGGTCAGATTAGATCAGATCAATGTATCAAGAAGTGAGCAGCATCCTTACTCTAACCAGGCTCACAGGTGATGCCTCCGTTCACCCACGACTCGCAGGCTCCGGGTGAAGTTGTCACCTTCGGCAGAACCCGAGGCCGGCCGCTTGCCGTGGTTTCCGTCGCTAGCCATGGATTTGGTTTTGGGGATTTGTTTTCTCTGATCTGAGGAGAGAAGGCCGGGTGAGCAAAGGCTTTGATGTTGTGGTTGCTCGCTCAGGCCGAGCGTGTATTTATAAAGATGAGGGCATCGAGACGGTTTCCTCCTCGGAAGGCGAGACGACACGGCGGATTTTAGGTTGCGGTTAATCCGCGTTTCTTGAATCCGGAACAGTTGCCAGATCAGGGAGACGAAGCGCCGCCGTCAGTGGTCGCACACCGATCGGGTCTTTGGATCAGGCTGCCTAGCCGATCCTATTGTGAGTGCCCGCAAGCCGATTCGTAGTGAATCAGGCTGAGAAGTTAACTCTAAGGGAAAGCAGAACAAAGCTGATGCTAAGACGCAGGCCCGTAAGCCGATTCGTATGTAGAACGGATCAGGCTGAGTAATCGATTCTAAGGTACAATGCAGGCCTGAGAGCTGATTCGCATGCAGAAACGTATCAGACCGAACAAGTCGATCCGAAACAGGACGAAGCCGATATTAAGGTATGAATCCAAAGGTAGATCAGGCTAAATGTTCAAACTCAGGATGAAACAGCACGAGAACAAAGTTGCAAATAGAAAAGAACATGCCAAGTAGTACATCCATCACGTTACAAAGTCAATAAAGATCGGATCAGTTTCACTAATTCAGCACGGAGCGCATGGCCAGCCTGCAACAATTATTGATCTCGGTTTTCAGTGGTCTGCAACAGATTCAGGCGTTGGCATGTCTTCCTGCCTGCAACGACCAAGCTGCTGATTTCCTTCTTTTTCTGGGAGAGCTCGATCGTGCTGGTGGAAATGGTGATTTCGTGCTCGCTGATAGCCGACTCAACTGCTTCCAGTTCTTTTTCTCAGTTGGTCTCGTCTCGTTTTCAATGTTTCCAGTTCTATTTCAGCTGTGCCGATTGAAGATTTGAGCAGCCTGGCTCCATCGGCGAATCCAGTGGCCTCTTGTCTGTTGGCTGATTTATTGCTCCTCAGCTGTTCAAGCTCTGCCAAGTTCTCATGAGCAGTGATAATCCCTGATGCTATAACTTTAAGATCACCAAGTCTCTGCACGGATTTTAAGGCTGTTAGATTGGTTTGCTGCTGGACAAGTTCGATTATTTGATCAACCAGTCCGGGATTGGAGGTCAGAGCAACTAGATCACCCTCTAGGTGGGGTAGAAGTGCACTCAGCCAGTTGCTAAAATCTGGCTCTGAAAGATTCTCGGAGGAAGAGGCAAGTTTGTCTCTATCACAGAATTCTTCTATGTCAAATGAATAGCCGGGAGACGAAGGCTTCGGTACCTGCAATACATACATTCTCTCATCAGAAAGGGTACAATATAGATTAGTTGTTTTCTGGCAGAGACAGGATACCTGAATGAGGCCTGAGGTCTGTAGGGTTGATGCCGATGTTGCTTGTTCGACTAAGACAGTTTTGTCTCTTGCGGCATGCGGATCCTCAGCTGTCATTGTCTCGGGCAGATGGGTTTCTGCAAACCAGGAGTAAGAGCAGTATAGAAGCAAGGATAATTGCTAACAGCCGAATAGGAGTTACCTAGATTCCTCTCAGGGGGAGACTCCTTTTCTTCAAGGTTCACCCAAACTTCGTCGGAAGGGTTGTTCGGCTGTATTTTTGAAAAGAAGGTTTGGTCAATCAGGATATCTGCGTCGAGGAGAGAAAAGCCCAACGAGTAGTACCTGAGTTTTGGCTCCTTCTTCCTGGATCCCTTCTTCTTGAGCAACTGACTCTTCATGGCCGGTGGATTCTGGTGATTCTTCGGCCTGTTTCTCTCCTAAGGTATCTTGAATCGGCTGGGTTTCACCTGGTAAAAAGCCGATTTAGGGATCGGAGCATACTGCAGTAAAGGAAGGTCGATGCCAGTTCTAGATACCTAAACTTTTCTTATCGAACGGCGTTTCTTGGGTGCTTGCTTTTGAAGCTGAGATGCAGCTGGTCGTTTTGAGGCAGAAGGGGGTGTCAGTATAACAGGGCCTGACATTAGTTGTCGCAGCGTCGGTGCTCGAGTACCTAGCCTCGCTGTCGGACAAGGGGGATAGTATTCCACTCGCTCTGGTGGATTGGATGATGAGTCCTGCGAGAAACATCTGTCAGGTAACATGTTTGACTAAAGCCGTTTTTACTGGAATCGGCTAAGAACACTTACTGCTCGGGAAGATTTGAAGTTCGAGTCCAGGGCTCTGCACTTGTCATGGACAGTCTGGCAGAACAGGTGAGCGTGCCATCGCTGCCACCAGTCATCAAAACTCTGATGGGTGATGCAGACTTGATTCCACGGCTTCGGCGAGAATGTGGGCATGTTTGCTCCAAGTTGAAAAATTCTGCCAGCCTGAAGGAGCTCTGTAACGTTCTCCCTGGATTTCAAGGTATTCAAAAAAGGGAGCTGAGGGGGCAATTGGCCAAAGCCTAGCTGTCTTGCCGCTATGTTTGGGTGATAAAATTCATAAGAGGGATAGCTAGTTGGCTTGCCGCTTGCGCTCCGAAGGTGTTTGAAGTCTACTGGCAAGGCACAAGGTTTTATGATTGCATTCAGGATTCTGGTAGCCTCATCATCAGAGCACCCGTTGTTGAACTTGAAGTTGGAGGGCGCTGGAAATTCATCTTCATCCTCATAGGGGAACCAGGTAGTAACCTTTGGTCCTAAGCCCTTGTATAATGTTTCCAGCATGTTGCCCTTTGTAGTTGGGATGGTTATGGCAGAAGCAGCTTCACCATAGCTTTGACAGCCTCTGGTTTTTGGATCCTCTTCCTCTGAGTACACGGTGGATGGAAAGCTGAAGCCCTGGAGTTGTGTTCTTACCAGTTTGTGCAGATACAGGTTGAGCCACAGCTGTACTAGCCACCAAGGGCCTGTTATGCATTGTACTTCTTCACCTATGATCAAGGAGTTGAACACCCGGTTCATAAGCCTGTATGCTGCACCCAACAGGAGTTTGCCCAGGGGATGGAGTGCCCTTGAGCCAGTTTCTCTGCCAAGACCTGATAAGGGTATGCTGGTCTGGCAGTGGCACCACAGAACACGAATCTCTCAAGCCACATGGTCAAAACGCGACGTGTTCTTTCTCGCTGATGGAAGAAGAGGTTTTCTAGTGGTGTTGAACATAGCCACTCCACCCTTTGTATGTGTCCAGTTTCGGGAAGTACGGGTCCTTCTTGCCACTAGTGCAGAGATCCCAGAAGTTATACGATCCAGTGATTTGAAGCCCGGTGAGCATATGGATATCGCCCAGGGTAATGGTTTTTGGACCGTCTCCGAATACAAAAGTGTTCAGGGAGTTGGACCAAAAGTGACTGGAGGCTATCAGGAGCGGCTCATTCTTTGCCATCTCTGATAATGATAGGTCAAGACATTGGCTCAGATGGCGCATCTTCTAGTCCGCGCGTTTCTTCGCCGCGACGCGGCGGAACCAGTTCCTCCATCCAGCAGGTATGCTCGGCCAGTTTCTGAAGGACTTGGCCCAGGAAGAGGCACCCATCATGGAGCTTCGGAATGGGAACTGGTTAGTTTCTTGAACGATGAAATCTTTGGGGACCGGATCGCCCATCGGACCTAGGTAGTAGGTGTTGGGGATGTCCATTAGTGGAATCAGAATATCATTCCTCAGTGCCTGGATTTGAAACTCGTACTCAGTAAGGTTGAAGAGGGATTCACAAATCAGGAGGTGGATCGATGAAATTGATACCTCAGGGATCTCGGATGGAGTCGCCATTAGCTCAGGGATGGTTTGACGGCGGCAAATCGAAGTTGACGGCGGCAGATTGAAGCCCGTGGCGGAAATTGCGATGGTTTAGGGTTTCGTTTTGGTGCGAAAGTTTGAAGCGCCGAGAGGGAAGCTGCAGTTTGACTCTTTGAAGGCTCAAGCGCTAATTTCGGAATAAACCAGTTTATTCCAAAATTGGGGGGCATGTGTTAACACCAAATTTTGGGCTGGGAGCCGATAGCCGATACCAGAGGAAGATAGCCGATCTCGGAAGCAGATTCCGTCCAGCGGAAGGAAGGAAAAAGCCGATTGCACGGTGAATCGGTTATCGGGCCAAGGTGACAGGAGGCGCACAGCGTCAGTATTGATGACGTCATCCAGAGTCCGCGCCGCCAGGGTGCGATCACGATCGGAGTCCATTATGGAAAGGGAAGGTTGGACTCCAAGTTAGCTTAGATATAGGATAGTTTGTTAGTTTCCTTATCTATTGATGAGTTGTAATTCGACTAGGACTCTATCTACGCTCAGGGTATAAATATAAGCCCTCAGCTATTGATATCAATAACACAACATCAATACAACACAACTTTCGGCTCCGGCCAACAAACCCTAGAGTCAGTCGAGTCCGGCGAGTTACTTCATCTAGGCTGGGTGTCATCCGGTGGACGCAGGCTTGCTTGTAAGTATCGTCAACCCCCTGTTAAACTATGTCTTTTTAGCGTCATCCGGTGGACGTGGAAGCATGGCGGACCAGGGTCCTTGCTAAGCTCTGTTTCTTTGGCGTCATCCGGTGTACGCGGGAAGCATAGCGAGTCAAGGATGATTCACGCTGGTTTACTCGATTAATCTGTGTTAACCGTCATCCGGTGGATGAGATGCAGATTAGGATGGTTTTTCACGTGCGGATTAGTTATCGATTCGTGTTTGTTTGCTTGATTAATCTATTAGTTAATGTCATCCGGTAGACAGGCTATAGACTAAGATAGTTTGCACGCATGGATTAGTTATTGGCTCTAGCTAAATATGGCAATTTAGTTAGATTCATTAAGTTATCAGTATTGTTTGTTTAAATTGATTTACCTTATTATAACAATATCTCTGCCCGATCAAGATTGATAGATTTGGCCTTAGATTTACTTGAATCTGATCATCGTTTATGCTTTCTTACGTTACCATGATGATCGGTTCCATGCTTACATCGGCTAATTCCCTATCAATCTTGTTCGTTACATGTTGTGCGTTCGGTTCTAGTTGAGACATAAGTGGTTCTGAGGTTATCGTAAGTCTTATTTTCATGTCCTTGTTTAAGTTAAACTGAGTGTCATCCGGTGCAACAGGTTTAACTTGAACAAGGTTTGCTAGATTAGACTTGCTTTAATTTGAAGTCTGTTTATGACTACGCTAGCATTCGTTCGTGCTTCATGGACCCTGCATCGGCTAAAGAGCCGATTCAGTTATGCTTTCACGAATAGATCGTGCATATAGACTTATTTGGATATCAAACAATCTAGCTTTGTTTGCTGGGTTTGTCGAAGCCCGCTGGCCGTTAGACCAGGTGAACGCAGACTTGGTGAACTTAGCGAAGAGGATTTACTAAAGCCGCCGGCCTTCTAGACCAGCTTTAGCAGATCTCTGTTTGTTTGATGTACAGATCAGATCTGTACACGTGATCTATTTTCTTTTATGCACATTAACCGAATTAGATCGGCTAGCACGTTATTATCTTCATATGAATATCCTGATAGCCGTTTTACTTCATTATTATACTATCGGTTCATAACATGACGGAATCGGCTTTCTAGTCGATCTCCGATTATATTGGCTCTTTGAGCCGTACAATTGGAACTATATGGACTCACCAGTTAGTTCCGCCTTGGGTTACTGATTATATCTGTTTCCTTGTCAATTGCAGGTCAAATTGACTGGCACGCTTGGGTGTTACCGACACTCTCAGACCGGGTCCGAAGCTAGCTGGATCTGCGAGAGCTTTACTGCTTTCAAGGGTCGTTTCCGGCTTCGCTGGTGTGTTGGGCTTAGGGAACCACTTTTTGCGCCAACAACTCCCTTGCTAGTATATGATGCATGCAACTACCTAAGCCATTATTACACTGTTTGCAAACCACTCTACTATGCAACTCAGCTTCGTGCTCACGCTCTCTTATATATTTCTATCTACCTGCTTGCTTGCATATTACATCACCATTTTTATTAACTCCACTCGCATTGTATCTGTGATGTGACGCTGGTGGTGAACCTTTGGGAATGGTTTGGTTTGGGATGCCAGACTGGTCGACTGTGAGCGTGCTGCGTGTGACTTGGGTGTGTGGTGAGGGTCGAGTCGACCAAGTGGGATACATGACGAGCTGTGTAAGCAAGTCTTGCCGGGAGTTGCATCTTGGCATTCCCACGAGAGATACCTGTGGCGGGTAATGACTTATGAGGTGGTTCCGGGATGTGCATTGAAGTCCTGTGAATGGAGGTGCCGTGGTGGCACGGGGAGAGTATCCCCTAAGAGAAGATGCCTGCTTGGTCAAACCTAGAAAGGACTAGCACCAGGTTCATGGGAATCCTTTACTGCTCACTCGTCTTCGAGGGGCGGGGAATGGCTGGACTACTTGGTAGGGCGGTGCCACTACTGCTAGGTTGTAAGGTGATAGGGTGGGCGGTGGCGGATGCTGGAAGTTCCCGCACCGTTCTAGATGCGCAGTACCACTGATTGGGCCCGGTACTGCGTCTCCCAGTCTCAGCGTTTCGGTTCGTGCCTGAAGTTACCAAGGGCTGAGTGGTAGGGTGGCATCGACCTAGGCAAGCAAGCACCCGGAATTCTGCCTAGATGGTTGTACAGCATCGATGATGGCAAATCTTGTGAGTGGTAAAACTTCTGCAGAGTGTATGGTTGATCGATCGATACATATGCCGATTCGTCGGCTATGGACCTTTCCTGTGAAGCTCTGACTAGTGTAGAGAGCGATATTCTTTTCTCCCCTGGTTGATGATTGTCCGGTAGTGTGCCCGGTGTGGCAGTGTGCCGTTGAGACAGGACCCGAGAGGGAGTTGGACCTGTCGACTGAGGGTGAGGTGTGTGTGAGGTGGTGCATGGGTGGGATGATGGATTTGGGATAGACTGATGGGAATTGATGATATGGGTTAAAACTTGATAAACTATTAAGATATTATTACTTGATACTACTTTGCATGCGCTTAGGATGCAAACCACAGCCAAATGTTAGGATCGCCAGATCCTTTGTTTTTCTCTTTTCCACTAAAGCTCATCGGTGCTGACCATGGCCTGCACATATCTGGCGGTGTGCAGATTACCTGACTAACAGAGATATTGGGATAAGAAGTATTAGAAGGTCTCGTGCCTACGCTCAAGTTTGGTTCAGGAGATGAAGACTATGCTGCGCCAAGATTGACTCTGATGATACCCGTGAAGGAGGAGCCTCCACTCGACAACATATTCCGCCAACTCTGAAGACGACTAGATACGCTTCTGCTAGATTAACCCTGTAATAGGTGTATCCTCAAATGAGGTAAAACTTGTAAAGCTTGTAATCATACGCTGTATGACTGTGATTTCAACCGATATATGATAATGTGATGGAATCAAACTTTGATTTGATCGCATTATAACTCATTCTGTGGATTTTCCCTTCGTGGAAAATCAAGGATGTTTCATTACATTTGCTAAAAAATTCTTAAAAGATATGCCATCAATTCCTACAAATAAATTTTTGAAAAATCGTTCACGTCATATTATTCCTAGTTCAGGTGTTTTATGTTCTCTTCCTATTGTGATTAACGAATTCCGAATTTTGCTGAACTTCTATATTTTTGATGTTTGGGATTTTGAGTGATGCTCCATATCCTTCCCCCTTGGTAATGATCTGTCAGCAAAAGCTGGGACTTACAGTGCAACTATGAGGGCTACATGGCTCTGGTTTTAGTCAAGTATGGGCACTTTTTCTAACATGTTAGAGGTTACCGAAAGGCGTGATGGGACCTGACGACTCGGGTATAGTGCGGCTCCTGTCCGAGTGTGTATAACCTGCGTGACCTTGTGCCACGACGAAGGGGGGCTCTACATCTGCTTGCTGGGTTCCTAGCGGCCCTAACTTGTTAGACGGAGTACTTTGAAAGACTTCATAGTGAAACCCTGCTTGCTCACCTTGGTAGTGTTATGGGGCTAGCTACCCCGAGCAAATGGGAATCACGGCTCATAGTGAAAGTGCACAACCTCTGCAGAGTGTAAAACTGGTATACTAGCCGCGCTCACGGTCACGAGTGGCCCGGAAAACTCACGGAGTAGTTATCTTTTTGGGTGATGTTGACTTGTTGCTAATTGATTGATGCAATTCATTAATTATGTTTACTTATGATCATGAATTATGGGCTTATTCAACTTGTTGCTATCCAATTGCATAAAAGATGCTTAATTAAAAGCAAACCGCTGTAAACCCGTGTCTATCCTGTTTGAGCCTCATAAACCCCATGTTATATTTGCTGAGTTCAACATGGACTCACTCTTGCTATTCCCCCCACACCTCAGGAGAAGTTTAGGCTTGTGGTCAACCAGTCAGTTGTGTCCCTGTGGAGTTGGCGTCTACACGCGAAGATCGGAGTGTCTTTCCGCTGTTTGCTTCTTAAAGGTTCTATTTTAATTATTACTACGTTATGTATTTGATCATTGTCTTTTGATATTACCTTGTATTTGTCAGCTTATGTGTGTGACTGATCCTGAGGCGCACATAAGGTTATGCATTCAATTTTATCCTTAAAATTGGGTGTGACAAAGTGGTATCAGAGCAATGCTGACTGTAGGATGCAAGCCTAGTAAGAAATAGACCATCTTAAGTTTTATAACTTCTTGTTCCATAACCATTGATAATTTCTGCTTTGCTATACCCCTTACCTTGATATTCATCTCCTCCTTTTTGCTATAAATCTTTTATCCACCCCTTGGCTTGAAATTCTTTTAGAACTATCTCTTACCTCATTCTTTCATAACATGAAGTTGAAACCTTAGAGATGAACCCTTGATAGAGATAGAACGCGCGATAGAATCGCAAGTTGAGTATCAATGATTGTTGTGCCTTGTTGAATTGTTATTATAAACTTGTTTGATTTGGACCTTTGTAATGAGTGCAATGATCTTGTGGAATATCTTCACAATTTCATTTAATTTATAGGCCTAAGGAATAAGGATTAATGGATTAGATAGTTGGGTTTTCTTTCTCTCTTGCTTCCTTTATTCCATCTTTTCAGAGCAACCTGTCTTTGTCAGCTTATACCTCCTTTTATGGAAGATCCAAAATTATGGAGTAATTCTGAAAAAAACTAGACTTCAATATCTTTCCGTGAGCACCAGAATCACACTAATAGCTATTATGGTTTGGGAGATATGAAAATCACAAGACGATGCAACTGCGCTGTCGGGAATCTGAAACAGTTTCTGTTGTTCACTGTTTTCGACCACCTTAACTGTAGAATCTGGAAAAGTGGTCTACATGACAGTTGTAGATATTTTCTTCGGCTTTCCAACAGTATAAAATTTAACTTATTTGGATTAACAGAACTCCAGTTATAGCTGTTTTACTGAGCTACTATTTTTCTGCTTGCGGAGAAATTCATATTAGCTATTCTTACCTATGCTCATGGGTACTGTTGGAATGTTAGAAGTACATGATGGTAGCAATCAACCCACTCAGAAGAAGACGCAAGCTATCCTTGGTGCGCCAAGTTAATTTCTCTTAAGGGGGATAGCCAAGCTAAAGAGTACCAAGATGAAGATTTCTGAGCTTCGGTGATTTTACTTGGAAGAATCAGATACCTCCATGTTTGGAGAGGACGCTATCAAGGACAAGACTTAGAAATAACAATTCATGTATGAAGTTGAGAAATATTGCCTGATTGGACACAAGTGTAGTGTTTGGATGGAATATCAGAGTAGCGCAGCGGAAGCATGATGGACCCATAAACATTAGAATCACTTGAGATATTATGTGGAACATTAGATGTGTATCACATATGCGATTAGATGAGTTATTACTGACAAAGGATCTTACCACACTGGGTACCCATCAAGGTTATGGAAACATTACATGGCGTATTTATAGCAAGGTGGTGATAACAGGAAATGCGCATCAGAATTATTATCACGAAAGAGGAGGTACCCGAGAAAACAAAGAAGATTCAATGGTAGAGTATTTGAATCTCCTCAATCATCTAAACTTTATTCTTTTGATCTTGCTCTCGTGAATCTCGGGACGAGATTCCTTTTAAGGGGGGTAGAATTGTAACACCCCAAATTTTGCTAATTTTGAAATAGAGGTAAATTGATTTGATTTTGTATTTTTGTGTTTATAAAAACATAGGAAAATTAAAATAATTATTAAGTTAAAATTCAACTAGGGTTTAGCAACATGTTTATGGACTCATGCCCTTGCATATGATTTATTTTGGTTGAGTGGTCTTTGACAAAACTAAAAATAATTCAAATTATTTTGTAAATGATTTTATGATGTGAGTGAATAAAGTTTTAAGATGCGTTTAGTACAACGATCTTCTTTACGACATGTCTCTGTCTATCTCTCTAATCAAATCCCTTGGTTCCCAATTTTGGATTCTGTATTTAGAGTATATCAGAACCTTTTCTTCAGCTCTAAATCACTCTTTCGTACTCATCATTCATCAACTTATCTCTAAAAACTTTCCGGGAATTTTTCTTGGTTTTTTCGGTCCTTTTTCCTATTTTCTTTGAGAAAAATCTAATTTTTAGATGCTCAAAAAATACCTTTTCATCAGCTCCAAATACTTTATTTCGGTTCATCATGTTCCAAAATATCTCCAAGAATTTTCCCATAATTTTTGGAGCCCTTTGGGATATTTTTCGCAGACTAAATTCTAATTCTAAACTTTTCTGGAATTATTTTATTTGTGATATTATTTTATTCCGAAAATAATAAAATCTCTAATTTTTCTGCAGCCCTCAAAGCCCATGTGCAATTATCCTAATGAACCTTTTTAGCCCATGCATCATTTACTAACGGGCTTTAATAATTAATTAGGCCCATTAGTAAAGGTGGAGGGTGTCACTTCAATTAGTACCATATTGCTAATTGATGTTGGGGTAAGGAGTTCTCCTCCCTATATATCGGCCAACACCTGGGGTAAATCACACCAAAACTACCTCAAGTAATGCCCCTAGTTTGGGAATCCGGTAGTAAATTGAATTTTCATCTTCCATCTATATCCTGCCGCGAGTCTCGTCTGCGCCGCCATCATCACGAGGTTCGTCTCATCATAGTATCTTTTCTTTGGTCAAATTCCATCTCTGTTTGATGGTTCCTGTTCGTTTATTTGTTTCTTCCGCCAAAGCTACGACCATCGTCTCGCTGCCGCTCAGGCCCGGTCTCCTCCCGTGGTGCTGATCGAGCACCTCTTCTGGCCGTGCGTCCCCTGCGCCCCTGTGCAGCTAACAGCAAAGCGGCAGCAAGCAGCACAATCGAACAGCAGCATGGCCAAGTCGCCCCTCCCCCCGGTGCTGGCCCTGTGGCCGAGACTGCCTCCGTGCCATGTGTTGGCTGCCATAGCAAGGATGGCCGAGTGTCCTTCCTTCCCACACGACCAGGCACAAAGTATACTGTAAGGTATAATATGCAGTTACTTATAAGTGTGCCATCGTTCGTATTTTTCTCCGTCGTTTCTCCGTTTTAATTCCGATTCGGGTGATTCAACTTGCGTTAGATTCGTATTTTCAAAATCTACGTATTAGTGATACTTTTAGATCTGTTTTCAACTTTTCAATTTCGTGGCTAGATTTGATCTATTATTTCTATAAAGGCAAATCCTATTTAGTTGATAACTCGTACGTTTTAACTCCGAATTAGCCCGCTCAACTTGCGTTGGTTTTCAATTCGTGTAACCTACGCATTAACGAGGTTGTTTAACATGTTTAGAGATTCTAAATTAAATATTATTTTAACAATCTATTAATCACTTGTTTTCCAAATAAAAAGCAAATCCTCTGCTAGTTGTATCTTTTCAACCATAATTCCGATTAGCGTGATCTTCGCGTCTATGTGCTCGTAGCAGTACGTAGATTCGTTTTCTAAACCTTTTTAACTTCTATTTTTCATTGATTGGTGTATTGTTCTAATAGAATATTATACTTGTATGTGATGCATGAATGTATTGGATGCTGTGTGGTGCATTATGATCATGTCCAGTCGGTGAGATTTACGTGGTGATCAAGAAGCAATTCATTGAAGGTTTTGAATTAGAGAAAATGATCTCAAGTCTAAGGCAAGTATAGCATGAGATCTTCCTTGTTATCCTATTCACCGCAATAATTAATTTCATGTGCATGTGTCTACCTTGTTAACCATAGTTTCTACCTAGTATTGTTATCTTGTTCCTTGATCACCTATGGGATTTATGCATTGGGTAGTTGATGCTAGCGCGCTATTGGAATCATGATCATGTAAACTTGATTAATTGAATATGCAATAACATTGAAAGATGTCTTTTTAGCAACATGGAACTAGGGGATTCGAGCATAGTTTTGTGATGCTCCATATCCTTCCCCCTTGGTAATGATCTGTAAGCAAAAGCTGGGACTTACAGTGCAACTATGAGGGCTACATGGCTCTGGTTTTACTCAAGTATGGGCACTTTTTCTAACTTGTTAGAGGTTACCGAAAGGCGTGATGGGACCTGACGACTCGGGTATAGTGCGGCTCCTGTCCGAGTGTGTATAACCTGCGTGACCTTGTGCCACGACGAAGGGGGGCTCTACATCTGCTTGCCGGGTTCCTAACGGCCCTAACTTGTTAGACGGAGTACTTTGAAAGACTTCATAGTGAAACCCTGCTCGCTCACCTTGGTAGTGTTATGGGGCTAGCTACCCCGAGCAAATGGGAATCATGGCTCATAGTGAAAGTGCACAACCTCTGCAGAGTGTAAAACTGGTATACTAGCCGCGCTCACGGTCACGAGTGGCCCGGAAAACTCACGGAGTAGTTATCTTTTTGGGTGATGTTGACTTGTTGCTAATTGATTGATGCAATTTATTAATTATGTTTACTTATGATCATGAATTATGGGCTTATTCAACTTGTTGCTATCCAATTGCATAAAAGATGCTTAATTAAAAGCAAACCGCTGTAAACCCGTGTCTATCCTGTTTGAGCCTCATAAACCCCATGTTATATTTGCTGAGTTCGACATGGACTTACTCTTGCTATTCCCCCCACACCTCAGGAGAAGTTTAGGCTTGTGGTCAACCAGTCAGTTGTGTCCCTGTGGAGTTGGCGTCTACACACGAAGATCGGAGTGTCTTTCCGCTGTTTGCTTCTTAAAGGTTCTATTTTAATTATTACTACGTTATGTATTTGATCATTGTCTTTTGATATTACCTTGTATTTGTTGGCTTATGTGTGTGACTGATCCTGGGGCGCACATAAGGTTATGCATTCAATTTTATCCTTAAAATTGGGTGTGACATCAACCTTTGTAACCCTTTGAAGAAATTTGTCATATTTTCGAATCAAGTGCCAATTCCACATAAGCATTACTCTAATCCGGAATAACAGCGAGTCATTCTATTGAAAATGTTTCTCTCCTACACTGGGAGAAAGTACCAAAAATAATTATATAGCATAGTTATCAAATAATTGCTTCATGTTTTGTTAAAGTCTCTCAACTACTAAATTCAAAAGAGGTATGAGCTATGCAAAAGAATAAGGGAGTATAAAAAATGGACAAGTGTCCAAAGAAATTAAAACAATGAGTACTTAGATGCTCGCCTCCCTTGAAAAAAAAGAAGAGAAAGAGTTAGCTCAAACCCTCTGAATAAACTTAACTGTAAAAAAGAGAGACTTATTTTCTCAAGGAGTAAGGTAAAATTAGGTTCCACCATATTCCACCAAATGAAGCTTGATTCCATTATATGCCTCATTTCTCTGTGGATTCATTGTTTGACTTTACAACAAATACAATGCAAGTATGTTTTCACATTTTACCTACCTGAGATCTACATAAGCTTTTTAGAAGTAGGATAAAGAAGGCAATTTCATGAATGCCTTGGTAAGGATACAAAAATACCAGATATATCAGTGATTCGAGAGTACTATAAAAGGAGAAGGTAAAGCTAAGTTTATTTACAAAATTACATACCCTCCAATTGACTTAACTAAAGGAAGAGAGTGATCTGTTTTCAAGCTATTCTGTTCTTCAACTACTCAAAGGTTCATGGTAGACACTTTGAATTTTATACTACATGCATGACTAGACTAGTTTTATATAATGTACTCTCAAGTTATATTTTAAATGCTCCATTCTCTCTAAAAATCTTACATCTTAAAACCAACCTTTTTCTCGGGACGAGCAAAAGCCTAAGTGTGGGGGTAATTGTTGACACCTGTTATCATCTAAATTTTATTATCAATTATCCCTGCATTAAACATGAATACCCAGTAGAATCGGGTTATTACTGACAGATTCCACGAGTTTTGGTGAATTGTCTATTTTCCAGGGGATTTTCTAGAAAAGCTTAAAAGAAGGATTAAAGAGCATAATTACCACGAAACTTAACCGCCAAGGAAACATCTTCACGAGAACGCTAGAAGCATCTGGAACACACCCGAAGCATCAGAGCCCGAAACCCCACAGGGTAGGGCCGGCCGGAGCCCCCTAGGGTTTCCCCCGCGCCGCCTTCTGGAGTCTTCTACCACCGCCTATTAGAAGTTATCTGAGCCCTTGTTTCAAGTCGGTTTGATCCTACGGCATACGTGCATCCCACCGGCCTATAAATAGAGAGGCATAACCCCCTGGAGGAGAGCCAGATCAAAAGATGAAGACCCTGAAGCATTAGATTGATATCCACTAGATCTAGGCTAGCAATCAAGAGAGAGATTAGAGAGATAGAGTAGATGAGTAGAGATTTAGAGGAGTCCCGGCCTGTCGGAGCTTCTTCGTAGCTGTGTTCGTCTGGATTCAGCTCCCTCGCCCGGAGTTGCGTTCTGAGGTACTTTTGTATTCAACATCTTGATTCAAGTAAGGATTTGTTCTTATTTGTTCTTAAGTTTACAACTCTATTTGAGTGCTCTGATCTTGGTAGCTCCTTGGTTGAAGTAGTAGTTTGTAGTGTAGACGTGGTGTCTGGGCTATAATTACTTGTGAATGTCCCCTGATTGGCCGGATAGTGGTAGATCGCGTAGGTGACAGCTGCGTTGAGTTCTCTGTAGTCCACTTCTCGTTGATAGGATCGATAGGTGTATAAGTGTCTGGTAGGAGGGAACTCTAATTTTGCCTCTTATTCATGTCACTGCCCGATTAGAATGATATTATTCAAAGTTTACCGGTTGTCGGATCTAGATAATCATTTGTTATCTCCTCATTCTTGATATTCTTTGGATTGATTGTGTTATCAGGTTAAGAGCCAATGGACTTAGTCAGTATCACCTACTGTTCCTTTGGGTTTGATATTAAAACCGGGATTGTCTGGTGAAGTGCTACATCGGGTTGTTTTATCTGTGCGCTTGCGGATACCTAGATAATAATAATCTTTAATAGAGTGCAGTTAATTTATACCAACACATATGAAGACAAATAATTCAGCCTGCGTGCAGCGATTCTGTGGGCAATCAATGACTACCTTGCATTAGGCACCATGTCAGGCAGAACCACACATGGTTACTTCGCATGTGTGCACTGTGATGAGAATCCATGCTTTGAATGTCTGAGAAACAAAATTGGTTTCATAGGCCATAGACGTTTCCTCCCAAGTGACCATCCGTGGAGGAAAAACATATCTTTCGATGGCCACCATGAAACCAGAGAGTAGCCAAGGAAATTTAGTCCAGATGAGATTATGGCAAGGTTAGATGAAGTTTGTTATGTTCCAGGGAAGCATCCAGATAAGAAGAAATCAAGAAAACGACGCCGTAATGGAGAACCAGTATGGCATCTGAAGGTTAGCTTGTACGATTTGCCATATTGGTCAAAATTGAAGCTACAGTACAACATTGATGTTATGCGCATAGAGAAAAACATATGTGAAAACATTCTGTCAACTCTACTTAATATTCCAAACAAGACAAAGGGCACCATCACTGCTAGGATAGATTTGGAAGACAGAGGAATAAAAAAAGAGCTTCATTTGCTAGATGACAATGGTAATTCCTCGTCAAAGCCAAGAGCTTGTTACGTTCTAACACTAGAAGCAACGAAGAAGTTTTTGTAGTTTGTGAGCAATGTTAAATTTTCAGATGACTATGCCTCCAATATATTAAGATGTGTCAATATGGAGGGAGCAGGATCAATGCAAGGGCTAAAAACACATGACTGTCATATACTGCTGCAGCGTATTTTACCAGCTGCCCTTCGTGGTTTGGTACGCAAAGACATATATGAAGTAATTGCTGAATTGGGTATGTTTTTTAGACAACTTTGCTCAAAAACTCTAAAGGTTGATGCACTACACCAAATGAAGAAAGATATTGTACTTATCCTTTGCAAGGTAGAGAAAATTTATCCTCCTGCATTCTTCGATGTTATGGTTCACCTAGCAGTACACTTGCCTAATGAGGCACTCCTTAGGGGACCAGTTCAGTATGGATGGATGTATCCCATTGAGAGAAGATTGGGCACCTTTAAGCATTTCATCCGCAATAAAGCAAGACCTGAAGGCTCTGTTGCAGAGGCATACACTGCCTATGAGTGTATGACCCAGTGCTCAACATATTTCAGTGACAATATTAATAAGTTCACTACGCCTGAAAGAAACTTAGATGGTGAACAGAGCATCTCCCCTAATGGTTACTCTATTTTCGGTCATGGTATTAACCTGCTGGGTGCTTCCAAACTACATTACGAAGAGAAATACTATGACTCCATGGTTTGGTTTGTTCTAAATAACTGCGAAGAGGTTGATGAATACAAAGAGTGAGTAATTGTTGTCATGTCATTTCAGACCACTATTTTTAGTATTAGTGTAACAATAAACTGACTAAATTAGTTTCCTTCATTGCAGCAAGTACAGGGAAGAATTAGAACAACAAGGGGTGAACGATATTGAAAAAATGATGTCAACACACTTCGCTGCATGGTTCGAGAATCATGTGTGTGCAACTTCAACTACATGAGTGGATAATTTAGGATTCAATGCATTTTCGTAATAACTAATTCCTGTCCAACCTGCAGATTACCAGATTGAAATTAGAAGGCTCATCAGATGTTGATGAAGACCTATACTCACTTGCTTGTCGGCCGATTAGGCGTGTGCGTTCATACACAGCCTATGTAATCAATGGGGTATGGTACCACACTATGGCTCGTGAGGTAGACAGGAAGATACAAAACTCCACCATCAAAACTGCAGCTGCTCACAATGATGACACTATTGACTTCTATGGGACAATCACAGACATTATAGAGTTGACTTATGCAAAAAACAGCAAAGGAGATAGAACTGTGATCTTATTGCGGTGTGAATGGTACAATCTTGAGGGAAGGCTATACAAGATGAAAGATAATGGTTACTTCAAGAGCATTAACATCCAAGGCCGATGGTATAAGAATGACCCTTTTATTCTAGCCACAGAAGCTTCACAAGTATTTTTCTTGGAAGATACAAAGTTAGGTCCATGTTGGCGAGTGGTACAAGAATTTGGCGACCGACATATATTTGATGTTGAAGAGTCCGAAACAAACCAACCAATCCATGAACAAGTACAAATGAGATGTTAGGAAGCCTACCAAGAGGAGAGTACTTTAGATAGAGAAGGTACTATGGGAGACATTTATGTTGATATGGATTTGTTGAACATAGATAATGAACCATTCAGCCCTGTTAGTAGGGATCTTGTCGAGAGCATCCATCGACAAGAACATACAGCTCAAGGTGAAGATGCCAAATTCGAAGACGAAGATGAAACCTTTCTTGAGTACCATAGTCGAGATGAAGGCAACACATCAGAAGAAGACGATGATGACTAACCTTTGCATTTCTGGAGCTATCTGTGAACCATGAACTTGTATTAGTGAATCTGTTGTATTTGAATTATGAACTTGTATTTGTGAACCATGAACTTCATATTTACATCTGAGTTATGAAATTGTAAGCCCTGAGATGCATTGGCTCTGTTTTAGTTACTTACAAGTTTCAGTTAGATACATGCCCAGAATTCACAGAATTGATATGCATTGGCTTTTAGTAGTGGCTCTATTTCTGGGGTTTCTTTGACCGCATGACATTGTCATGGAAAGCATAAAATCTGTCACAATATATATTTTGGAGATATTATGACCATATGACAATATCATGGAAAGTATTAAATCTGTCATAATGCTGGAAGTTACACCCTTTGTGCCTAACTCTCATCCCACACAGGTTACACAACAAAGCAAATGGATATTTATTTCCAACATAAATGAAATTCACATATCTCATCACAAAGACAGGTTACACATTCATGCACAAAAGACTTGTCCAAGAGCACAAAGGCCCATATTTCATACCAACTACAACTACATCCAGCACAATAGGTTCAATACAACATGTCCCAGACAATACATCATAAAAGCCAAAAGCATTGCCTACTTCAACATTATAGACACAAGCAAGAAGATGGCCAAGATAAGTATTATTGTTACATTCACACATCCACACACAAGACAAATGCAGCTTCCCATCCCTTCTCTATTCTTGCCAACCATTTTCTTCTCCTCGTTCAGATTTTGCTCTAAGCTCTGAATTTTTTGAACCAGCTCAGGAACTTTTGCAGTCAAAGCTGCTGCAATGGCCGAGGAAGTGGATGATAGATATCCATTATCATGAAGGAACACCACATATTCTTCCTCGAACCAATACCTAGTACATTTCCCCTGCATCCAAAGTTCAACCACAGTAAATGAGATATGGGCAAACAAGAATGAAATTGGCCATTGCAAACTAAAGCACTTCACTGACATCTCTATAGTTCTTCCTTGGACACTTGAAATATTGCTTTCCAATGTTGTCAAAGTACATGGTAGTGGCAGTAAAAACCCTAACGTCCCTACAATCCGGGCACATTATCAACGGCAACCCGGTCACATCATCGATCGGCGCCTGGAGATCAGAAGCAGTGACCAGAGGTGCTAGATCTTCAACAACAGCAAGGGGTCCGGGTTGCTGGGCAACCCTAGCTACGCTTGACCTCCGTGTGCGAGCAGTAGACGAAGACACCTGTGACATGAGCCCTGATTGAGAGACAGGGGATTCATTAGGTGATTAAGAACTGGGATTGAACAGCCCTGATTCAAGAACTGCGACACGGACAAATGGGGAGGGGATGACGGCACCGATGCAGATCAAATGGAGGGGTGACAAGGAGGGGAATGGCACCGGCATAGGCCACATTGAGAACCTGGGGAGGATGAGACTGTTGCTGTCGTTGTTGTCGCCGGAGATGCACGCTCCACCGGTCGGCGCCTTGCTGCCGGAGCTTGCTACGACCGTCCTCAGGTCGCCGCGCCGTCGGTTGGGGAAGAGGGGGAGCTGCCTCCGCCCAGCCCGACTGAGGCCTGCCATGCCCGCTGCCCCAGACGCTGCCACCCGCTGCCCCTCCTGAGTCCGCCGCTCACCGCTCGCCGCCTCCGCTCCGCCTGAGTCCGCCCTTCGCTCCGCCTGAGTGTGCTCTCTGCGTCAACTGATGTTGGGCTTGGGTGGGGTATACTAAAGTAGAGGACTAAACATGACACAGCGAAAACAGTCAAAAAAAGATACATACTGGCGTCATAAAAAAGCAACTGTCAACTGGCTCCCAGCGCCAAACAATTTGTGACGATATTTGGCAGCTTTATGTGACACAAACTCTGAGGGCGTCATAAATTCTTATGGGGCTCACTACTTTATGACGGCACAAATTTTTTCGTCACAATATATTACATTATATGACGAAAACAGGGCCCATCATGAGGGATTTTGTCATAAAAGGAAAGATTTCTTGTAGTGTATTTTTATTTTCTTTTTAAATGCAGGAAAGTAAATATGCAACAACTAAGATATTAGTGTAATGCTGAAAAATAGATATGGGTAAATACCAGTTTTACCTTTTGGCGAAGGCTCGGTTATTTATAGTCCTCCGACAGGACTCCTTGTCTGTTCATTCCTTATTGGGTACAGCGTCGGGTTGAGATGACCCTGGTTGCACTTCAGATGGTGAGCTAGAAGGTGACTCGTTCTTCCTCCATTCCTTCCTGGTCGGTGAAGTTGATGTTGCTGGTTGTTGACGGTGGATAACATCAACTTTTATTAGAACTTTAGACACCAAAGGATACATGAATACACACTAGTTTAGGGTTTTAACTGACAGTTTCCACAAGTTTTGCATGTTCTGTATTTTCCAGGACCTACCAGGGTGGGGCTGGCCGGCGCCAGGGTGGGGCCGGTCGACGCCCTCCCACTAGGGTTTTGGCCCACCTTCTGGAGTTTTCTTCCACTGCCTCTGTGGAGTCATCTCGGCCCTTGTTTCAAGTCGGTTTGATCCTACGGCGCACGTGCATCCCACCGGGCTATAAATAGAGGGGCAGACCCCCCTGGAGGCATCAACCCATCATTCATTCAAGGCATCAAGTCCTCAAGCCATCAAGAGCCTCCTAGTTCATAAAGAGCCTCCTAGTTCATAGTTCTAGCCTAGTTAGATTAGATGCAGAGGAGTTCTAGTTCTTCGGTAGATCTGGAGCCCTGGCGTGTGTCTGGAGCACGGAGTTCGGTATAATTCTAGTTCTTTCTCTATTATTGTATTCTTCATTATGATTAGGGAAACATTGTTCTTAATAGTTCATATGTTCTTGATTACAATAGTCTTTATCTACCTTGATTATATGTCTAGTATAGTCGGTTTGATCTTATTGAATTCATGTAATTCCTCGCATAGCTTTTATTTATACAGACGATGGATAGATAATGAACAGTATGTAGACGTGGTGTCTAGGTATTTTTTTATCTGCGAGTGCACCCTGATGTGCCGGGTCGTGTGGTAGATCGCGTAGGTGACAGCTGCGTTGAGTCCTCTGTAGTCCACCCCCCATATGTAGGCCAGCAGGCATGGTCACGAAGTTGGATGATGACTCTGTTTCACATCCTTCCTAGATGATGCCCTTTCCATGTGATTATGATATAGGATTAGTCTAACAATGATTGCTAGATGTAATTGCACTAATTAGAGTTATTCATTGATGTAGTTATAAAATTACCTTTGATATTAATTCCTTAGTTTATCTGTTGGCTAGCTATTACTATGACTAGAGAGTGCTCTAATGATTATCTTTTATTTATGATGCTTGATCATACTTATCACTTTTATCTTTCTTTTTATTTATCTTGTGACCTCAACCTATTATGAGTAGAGTAAATGACATCGGTAATGTCACTTATCCATTGTATACCATCACTATCAATATAATAGATTAAAGTTTATCCTAATCCTTCCTAGTGGTATAAATATAAATCGGCAACCTGGTAGAACTCCCTAGGTAAAATGCTACAATGGTATAATTATCTATCCGTTTGCAGAACTGATCTTAGTTTATATTATTTATATTTATTTCTGCCTTGTCACATAGATTAATATATAAAACCTTTATTTATTCTTAGCATTATTAATTAGGGATGACAACCTAGTTCTTGCATAAGAATGTTGGTAATAGAAAAGTGGCTAGTTGTTAATGACAAGTTGATTAATTACCACTCATCTTCTAATCTCGCCTCTCACATTAAAAGTTATATAGTTATATTTGGCGACGTTAGTAGATGTTAACAAGCATTTTTGGCGCCGTTGCCGGGGAAGGCACATTAAACTTAGGAAATATTGATAGCATATGTATACATAATGGATAAGATTGTATTACCGATTGATCTCTAACTCAAACAGGTACACCCTTGTTTTTTATCATTTGCTTATCTTATGCAGGGTGATGAATGAATGGTTTTTCTCTTCCAAATAATTTCACTGACGATCCAGAGAAACTCCTGAGAAGAAAGAAGTTTGTAGAAGCGAGGGACAATTTCAAGCTACCATCAAAAACACCCATTGTTGCTCAAGCTCATTCATCAAGGGAGCCAGCTCCAACATTGGAAGAAGAACACTTAGGAGAAGATTTATCTTCTATGCTTGAAGATATGGCTGAGAAGACACTGTGTGAGTTCTCTGCCCCAACAACAGAAAACATCCGGACTGGACCAGCAGTCAACACGGGGGAGAATAGATTCGAGCTCAAGCCTGCTCTTATCACCATGGTTCAAGCCAGCCAGTTTTATGGAAAAGCTCATGAAGATGCAAGTGCACACTTACAACACTTTTTAGAGATATGCAACACCTTCACGATTAGAGGAGTACCAAGAGATGCTATTTTACTTCGTCTTTTCCCATTTTCACATTTGGGGAAAGCCAAGCTGTGGTTCTACGCCAACAAAGACAAGAACACTACATGGGACCGATGCTCAACTGCTTTCCTAGCAAAGTTCTTTCCTACAGGCAAGACGAATGCTCTGCATGGAAAAATCTCAAGTTTTCAACAGCAACATGATGAATCATTCACTGAAGCATGGGAGAGATTCTAGGATTATATTGAAGACTGTCCTCATCATGGGATAGAGGATTGGCTACTATTGCAGACCTTCTACCATGGGCTTATCTCAAGCACCCGTGAGTCCATAGATGCTGCAGCTGGAGGAGCTTTCTTGTCACTTAAGCTTCCAGAAGCTCAAGCACTTGTTGAGAAGATGGCCTCAAATTCAAGCAGTAATGAAGAACGTACTCAACCTCGCAAGAGAGGAGGAGGCATCCATCATCTGAGGGAGACTGACATGGTCACTGCCAAGCTAGACCTCGTTATGAAGAAGCTCGACATAGAGAAGAAGGAAGTCATGCATATCAATGATTCTCGCATGACCTATAAAGAATGTGGAGGTTACGGGCATTCAGCTGTCAACTGCCCTATGTTACAAGAGGATGTGAACTTCATCAACAACAACACCTACTATCGTCCTCAGCAAGGTCAAGGATGAAACCAGCCAAACCAAGGATGGAATCAGCAACCTCGACAAGGCAATTAGCAAGGTAACAACCAAGGTAATAATTATAATAATTATAATCTTCCGTCTTTAAGAGATTTAGTTGCTAGTCAATCTAAATTGTTAGATCAAATGTCTAGAAAGGTAGCCTCAAATGATAAAGCTTTAGAAAACATAAATACTAAAATGGATACTTTTGCTTCTGTTATAAAGAATCAGCACAGCTTTAATAAAATGTTAGAATCACAATTAGCCCAGCTAGCTGCTGTTGTCCACCATTTGAGAAAGGTAAGATTCCGGGCCAGCCGGAGGATTTAGAAATTGCTAACCTCGTTGATGTTCACAATGCAACACAATACCAAATTGAGCCTGCAGATATACAGTGGATAGATCACTCACTACCTGAGAAGATGGGAGACCCTAGAAGACCTGTGATTCCTATCTCTATAGGATGTCACAGCTTTCCAGAGGCTATCTGCGATTTTGGCGCAAGTGTCAACATAATGCCCAAGGTAATCTATGAGAAAATTTTAGGTGGTCCTTTGTTGTACACAGATATGCGTTTGCAGCTTGCAGATCAGTCCATTTGCTACCCCAAGGGAGTACTAGAAGAAGCTGTTTTCAGAGTGGGGCAATCATATGTCCCAATTGACTTTGTGATCATGGATACTGGAGGAGATGAGAAGGCACCCATTATTTTGGGACGACCATTCTTATGCACAACCAAAACCATCATCTATGCGGAACATGCCAAGATTGTCCTCTCCACCAAAGACAAGAAGGAGAGATTTTCATTCAAGAACCGCATCCTTAAGAATCCAGCAATCCCGAAGCAATTTCATCAACAAGAAGAGCAACAACAACCAGTACCCAAGAAGAAGAACAATAGAAGATGGAGGAAGAATAAGCCCCGGCATGTACCTGAAGAAACCGCTCAAATAATCAATGCTATCGACACAGAAAATGATCATATGCTCACAAAACCATTTCCAACAAAGAAAGGTGACCCAGGTGTACCAATCATCAAATGCACAATCAGAGACATCACTTTTCCCGACAGCATCTGTGACACTAGATCAGGCATCAACGTAATGTCCAAAATGGTATATGATGAATTATTTGGTGATTTACCATTATACCCCACATATATTCAGTTGTAGATGGCAGACCAATCACTTAGATTCCCTGAAGGCGTAGTCAAGGACGTCATGGTAAGAATTCAAAATAAATATGTACCCACAGATTTTCTAGTTCTTGACATGCAGGAAGACGATGAATTGTCACACCCAATTTTAAGGATAAAATTGAATGCATAACCTTATGTGCGCCCCAGGATCAGTCACACACATAAGCCGACAAATACAAGGTAATATCAAAAGGCAATGATCAAATACATAACGTAGTAATAATTAAAATAGGACCTTTAAGAAGCAAACAGCGGAAAGACACTCCGATCTTCGCGTGTAGACGCCAACTCCACAGGGACACCACTGACTGGTTGACCACAAGCCTAAACTTCTCCTGAGGTGTGGGAGGGAATAGCAAGAGTGAGTCCATGTCGAACTCAGCAAATATAATATGGGGTTTATGAGGCTCAAAAAGGATAGACACGGGTTTACAGCGGTTTGCTTTTAATTAAGCATCTTTTATGCAATTGGATAGCAACAAGTTGAATAAGCCCATAATTCATGATCAAAAGTAAACATAATTAATGAATTGCATCAATCAATTAGCAACAAGTCAACATCACCCAAAAAGATAACTACTCCGTGAGTTTTCCGGGCCACTCGTGACCGCGAGCGCGGCTAGTATACCAGTTTTACACTCTGCAGAGGTTGTGCACTTTCACTATGAGCCGTGATTCCCATTTGCTCGAGGTAGCTAGCCCATAACACTTCCAAGCTGAGCGAGCAGGGTTTCACTATGAAGCCTTTCAAAGGTTCGTCTAACATGTTAAGGCCGCGAGGTTTCCTCGGCAAGCAGATGTAGAGGCCCCCTTCCATATGGCACAAGGTCACGCAGGTTATACACATATGGACAGAGGCCGCACTATACCCGAGTCGGCAAGCCCCTCTTGCGCCTTTCGGTAACCTCTAACAAGCTAGAAAAGGTCCTCATACTGAGCTAAAACCAGAGCCATATAGCCCTCATAGTTGCACTGTAAGTCCCAGCTTTTGCTGACAGATCATTACCAAGGGGGAAAGAGATGTGGAGCATCACAAAACTATGCTCGAATCCCCTAGTTCCATGTTGCTAAAAAGACATCTTTCAATGTTATTGCATATTCAATTAATCAAGTTTACATGATCATGATTCCAATAGCGCGCTAGCATCAACTACCCAATGCATAAATCCCATAGGTGATCAAGGAACAAGATAACAATACTAGGTAGAAACTATGGTTAACAAGGTAGACACATGCACATGAAATTAATTATTGCGGTGAATAGGACAACAAAGTAGATCCCATGCTATACTTGCCTTGATCATAGTGCTCTGGAGAACTTGGATCCTCAACGTACTCTTGATCACCTACGTATTGCTCACCGTCTGAACTCGATCATAAAATCACCACACAATCATCGAGGCAATCATACACGAAGCAAACAAGATCTATATTAGAAACAGTACACCAACAGTGGAAAAACAGATTGAAAAGTGTATAAAAATAATCTACGCGTCGCTACGATTCCAACGATATAAAGATCACGAAAATCGGAATTCAAACGGAGAAGTTATGAAATAAACAAGTTTTACTTTAATAAAATAATAGATTAAATCTAATCTCAAATTTTAAAAGTTGAAAACATGAGTATCAGTAGCATCATTAGATAGATTACGAAATTATAAATCTAACGAGACTTGAACGGATCAAATCGGAGCTAAAACGAATAAAATATGGCCGAAATAAACTGAGTGGCAAATCTGTAAATATTGAAAACGCCTTTTGAATTAAAACCGAGGAAATACGTTCTCTAAATAGGAAAGCGTAATCTGAGAAATACGCCAAAGGACCGCGGGTTAGAACATTAAAAAGCTCAGGGGCACTTTGGCAAAAGTACCGGCGAAAGGGTATCTCTTCACTGTGAGCCGTTGGATCGGCCGTGGACGGCGCAGGTAGCTCGGGGGAAAGAGGAGCGGCTCTGGTCGCAGGAGTCGGGCGGCGCCCGGCCGATTCCTCGCCGGCAAGATGGCCGGAGACAGCGTTTTCGGGGCTAGGAAGCTCGGCACACCTCGGGATCTGGTCGGGAAGCAAGAGGAGCTCAAGCCAAACCTATCTATGGTTTCGGTTGCCACAGAGGTAGCTCGGGGAGGATGCTGCGAGCTAGGTGGCGGAACTATGGCGGCGGCGAAGCTCGGCATCATGGCTATAGTGCACAAAACCGAGGGAGAAGGGGTCGGGAATGTCACACCCGGTTTTAAGGACAAAACCAGATATATAATATATGTGAAATAAAAAGACAAATCTCACATATAGTCACAGAATAAGGTAATATCAAGAGACAAAATGCTTAAATAACGTATTAACAATTAGACATCACCTCAGAGTACAACGCGGAAAACGACTTCACGCCGGGTGTAGACTTCACTCCGCAGGAACAAACTGACTGGTTGACCACAAGTCTAACTTCTCCTGAGGTGTGGGGGAATAGCAAGAATGAGTTCATGTCGAACTCAGCAAATATAACGACAAGATACTGATTTCATATACTCATGATCAATGCAAAGTAAAAGGTAAAGCGTAAACAATTAATCAATAACAATACTTTCTGTTCCATGAGGATTCCAGGCCACCCATGACCGAGGGCGCGGCTAGTATACCAGTTTTACACTCTGCAGAGGTTGCACACTTTCACTACGAGCCGTGGTTTACCCTTTTTCCCGAGGTGATCAGCCTCTTGGCCCACTACCAAGGAAGGCCGGCAGGGTCCACTATGAAGTCTTTCAAAAGTCTTATCCAACATGTCGCGGCCGCTATTGGTTTCATCAGTCAGTCTGTGTGATACCACCTGTCCAGAGATCCACAGTCTGCTTTTCCCCATTTGTGCCACACGGGTAACCGCCAACGATGCTAGAAAGAACTTCATACTTAACTAAAACCAGAGCCCATTAGCACTCATAGTTGCGCGGTTTTCCCGGGGTATTCACTTACGGAATAAAGTCATCTTTTAACGTTCATTACTTTCCCATTAGTTAATTCACATGATCACGATTACAGAAATAAACACCCAAAGCTATACTTGCCTTTATTTGCTTTTCACCCACAGCTGCTCAGTAATCCTTGAAAGAATTCCTGGATCACCTTCTTCTTCTTCTTGATCACCAACGTAACTCTCAACGGCTGAGCGCGATCATAAAGCACCACACAAGCATTCAATACATACATGCATAGCAAAGATAATATTCTATTAGAACAATACACCAATCAATGAAATAGAAGTTAAAAGGTTATAAAACGATTCTACGCATTGCTATGATCACATAGACGTGAAGATCACGCTAATCGGAGCTAGGGTTGGGAAGATAGGATTACCGAGCGATTTACTTTCATTTATAAAAGAAATAATAAAGAATATATAAATAAATATATTATATTAAGTTTTCAGATAATATCATTTTATATAAAACACATATTAGTTCAACAAAACAGAATAAATATCATTTGTAGTCATTAATAAAAGAGTAGGGTTGAATTGACCTTTTATATACAAAAATCATTGGCTTTATAGGTTTATAAAATAACATTTAGTTAAAACTCTTCAAACAGTTTTGGAAATCTTACGAAACTGTTCTACTCGTCCCAACGATCGTATCGATATAAAGATCGCCGAAAACGGATTTCAAACGCAAAAGATATGAATTTTCTAAGCTTTATATGCATTTTTAGGAATTAAATAATACTTGAAAATAAAAATACAATTAACATAGGTAAAAATTATATCACGGGAAAGAGGATAAAAATATGAATCTAATGCAATTTGAATCGTTGAAATTGGACTTAAAACGAGCAAGTTATGGTCAACTCAATTTTGGTGGCATTTTTTTAAAATATTTCAAACTGAAATTCAAATTTAAATCAAATAAATCGGATTTCCTCACTGCTATGGATGGCGGGTGATAATTTGGAGGAACACAGGGGCTAGAATAAAAGAAAACAGGACTGAACTTAAATAGAAAAGAACTAGAATAGAGTGTGGGTTAATTCTGCCTAAACTGAGGGGCTTTTGTGCAAAAACAGCGGAGCCGGTCGGCTTTGACCTGCGGCGGCTGACTTGGCGCCACGTGGCGCTACGCTATTGGCTGGGCGCGGTGGACCGAGCGCGCGGTGCGGTGGACGCCTACGGTGGACCTTGTCCACACTGTTGCCGTGCACCGAACCGGTATCAAGCGATGATGGCCGTCCGATCTAAAATAAACGGACGAGAATGCATCGGGAGGGGGCAGCGGCGCTCCAGGCCGGACCAGAGCCAGGCACGGTGGCGCCATTGCCGGACCTTGCCGGCGCACACTGATAAGGACATTCGGTGCATGAATCGGCTCGGGAAGAGGAGGGTGAGTGAGAGGATGACACGGGGATCTCACCTAGGGCTTTTTCATGGGCCAAAATCGGCTCGGGGATGTCCAGCGACGAGCTCCGGCGGCGGCGGTCCTCTGCAATGAGGGCGAGGGTGCGTTAGTGCACAAATTCAGGGGAAAAAGGTTCAGGCGGCTTCAGGTGATCATGCAGGTGCTCCGCAAGGGTCTCACCGCGAGGATTAAAACCCGGGGACGACGATTTGGTGGTGGCGGCGGGATTTGGGGTCGGCGACGCTCTGGAGCAGCAAATTCGGCCGTGTCCGAGCTCGATTCAAGGGAGTAAGGGGCTTGGTGCCTTCGGGGAGTCTTCACGGAGCTCCGGGTCGGCTTAACACAAGAAAAGCTCGACGAATTCGTCGAGTTCGTCGATGACGGTGGCGGGTGAGGAGCTCGGCGGCGGCAGCGGCTCGGTGTGCGGCAACGGCGAACTAGGGTTCGGGAAAAGGGTTACCAAGGGTGCGGCACGGCCTAAATAGGCACGGGGCGTGGCCAACCAAGGAAAGGAGGGG